>JADOBS010300212.1:0-10493 GCA_015708375.1 Cydonia oblonga | reverse complement strand
TCCAACGATACCTGACCATTGTACTGTTGCACCACCAAGACGGACGCTGATGTAGAGAAATCTGGTGAAATTAACAAGCTCCCAACAGGACCAAGTTCCGGGCACTCACTCCTCCTATTTAAAGCTAAGGCTACTTCACCATCAGGTGTTCGCCCCACCAGAAACAGATGGCATCGGCCTATCTCGCGAATCACAGAAATTGTCTGTGCCTCATTTCTGACTGCCTTCTCCTCGTATGTGACGGAGTCATCCTTAGCAATTTTCTGCTTGAACTCAGTGAGGAATTCCTCATCTACTGATCCCACTTTGGTTCTAGCATTGCCATCAACATTAATTCTAGATATCTCCCCCGCAAGCTCGGGTTCCACTAGGAAGCGAATGACCATTAAACTGATGCCCGGGTGCTCAGCCATACGAGCACCATAGGCAAGGGCTTCACGGTCATCACGACCCCCAAAGAAGAGAACTGTGATGAAATAAGAAACGTTGCTTGCAGCAATGTGGGTAGCTCCACCAAGACCACGATCAACCAGAATTCCAACTGAGCAAGGTGCACACTGAAGAACCCTCTGGTTAACAAAGCGAAAGTCATTTCGGGTAGTCTCTAGTGTACCATCTAGCCTCTGGTGCTTATGGAATGGAAGAATTACGATTGCAGCTCTTTTGCTCTCAGCGGTGGCACAAATGTCCTCGTGCATATCAGATGTTGAAGATATTTCAGTCATTGGCCTGATGGACACCCGGCTCAGCTGTTGGTATGCCTCAAATGCCACAACCACGCTGTCAGAATTTGATTGCTGGCCCTTATTCCAGAAGGGTAACCCGTTTCTTCTTGCCCTGTGTACCATTAATATAGCTGATGACCGCTCAGAGAGCTCCTTGAGGTGCATTGCATAGACACAAAGGCCTACGTGCTTGTTTGTGCCTCGTGAGGCCTCAAGCAGATTTATTATGGATGGAATGTTTCTTGCACTATGAAAACAGGCCAAGATCCTTAGTTGAGTGTTCGTATTTTTCCTTTCAATTGTCTTATGCTTGTAATCAGCCATTCTTCCCCTTTTCGCTGGCTTATAAACAGCAACGACAAGAGGCGTGGTGATAAATGTAGTAAACAGAGCCATTAGAACCATAATGGCAAAAGTCTGGTCATTCAAGACCTGCGAAACATAAACAAATGATACAATTTAAACGGTTATTTGATGTAGAAGAGACAATGATAGAAGAATTAATTTTTTACCTTTCTGTCTTTACCAATGTTGAGGACAATGAGTTCCACCAAGCCTTTACTGTTCATCAGGAACCCCAGAGCTAAAGCCTCGCGGACAGGCAATTTGCAGGAAAGAGACACCACAATCGTCCCAAAAATCTTCCCGAAACAGGCAGTAAATATGACCAAAACCAAAAGACCCCATGACTGAAGCCCCTGAATTGTGGCAACATTAGTCTTCAGTCCACTGGACACAAAGTACAACGGTAGAAAGAGACCAGACACGAGATCTTCTACTTTTTCCACAAGAGCACCTGCAAATGGCCCCTCCTTCGGTACAAGAACTCCGACCACAAAAGCACCAAACATGGCATGAATTCCAATTGTATCAGTAATAAAACCAGCAGCCAGAACAGCAGTTAGTGTAGCGCATACGTAGATCTCGTCAACTGGTTCACCTTCTTGACATCGTTGAGACATCCATTTGAAGATTGGAGGAACAATGAGAATTGCACAAATAACGAACACACACCCGGACAAGAAGACCCATAGTGGAACAAGGGGAGATTGGTTACTGCCAGATAGGGCAACAGCAAGAGCCAGTAGAATCCAGGCGGCCACATCATTAACTGCTGCAGCCGACATAGCCATTCTTCCAATGTCAGTGGTCAAGAGTTTCAACTCAGCCAGAATACGAGCTAAAACAGGGAAAGCAGTTATCGAAAGGGCCACACCCATGAACACAAGAAATGCAGTAGCATCTACCCCTTTGGCTATGGTTTCTCGGAGGACAAATGATGAACCTATTCCTAATGCAAATGGGAGGGTTATTCCTGCTACGGCAATGGCAAGGGCTTGTTTTCCAGTCTGACGAATAGATTTAGGATCTATCTCTAGCCCTGCAAGGAATAGAAAGAATAGGAGACCGAGGTTTGCTAAGGTGTCCAACACAGTGATACTCTTTGGTGGAAATATTGCCTGGAGATAACTTTTGTTCCGCCCCAGAGCTGATGGCCCCAGCAGGATTCCTCCCTGTCAAACCAGAAAAGTCATTCAACCTCGGATGTATCACAATCAGCATGGTGCTCTGCTTTAGGTTCAGTTAAATGCAAATACATCTGTTAACCCTCGAACAACCTACTCCTGTCCGAAAAAAACATCTTCGTTCCAATATGCCTAAACATCATGTCCACATTTTCATACAGCACAAAGAAGAAACAAATAAGAATATCTGTATTGATCCTAAACATATCTGCATATGCATGAAATCATTTAAATTGAAAACAAAACAAAATAAATATTTTTCAGAAACACTGTGCTACTTTTTGCTAGACTACGGTTCAACACCCCCAAAATTTCAAAGTAAAGAATCTTAACGGCCAACAAACATCAAACACACACAAATTTAAAATCGAAGGTCCAAAAGCTCTTCTCTTTGGAATTGGTCCCAGGAAGTAAGACCTAGTGTATATACAGCAATGTGATCATGGACAAAACTAACTACCCTTCGATTAAATTTCTGGACAAAAAAAGAAAAGAACTTACAACAATCTCCGCAATGACTCGTGGCTGTCTCAATGGCTTCAGAAGATAGGCAAGACCCCGAGTGACTATAACTACAATACATATCTGCAAAATAACGAGAGGCAGTGCAAAATGTAAAGGACTGTCCCCCTGGAACGCACCGTTTGATGTGGCCTTCATTGGAGGCGGACATGCATGCCCCACTGAAGCATTGGAAGCCATGAAAGTCAACGAACAAAAAACCAAAAATTCAAGTTCTTTATCTGCCAAAGAAACCCAAATCAGAATTCGAATTCCGGAATTACCAACAAATATATGAATTAGAAGCGAAGGACATCTCCACTACACTAATCCTTCAAATATACATGCATCCAACACAAATATGTCCAACAAAAGAGCATATATTTAATCGGACAACATATCATGCCCCAAAAACAAATTAAAACTGTTTGTTTTTCTTTTGGGTCACTATTCCAAATCAAGTAGTACGGTTCAAGACTTAAAGAAGAAAAGAAATAGTCCAATCCAATTGGAAAATTTGATCAAAATCCACGGTTTGCACAGAGGGTTGGGATAAAAGAGTCCCAATCCTGATCAAGGTCAATAAATTTAAATGGAATATGGAAACCACGGTCAATAAATTAGCAAACAAACAGCTTTCTAATCAATGACAGTAACCCATGTGAGATTTCTGGAAAAAGAATTCAACTTTACAACTTAATCACATATTTCACAAAAACCAATCAAAAATCTTGCAAAACAAAACATGTTTCGATTCCAGAACATAAGAGAGATGATAAATTTACCTGTTTATTGGGTCAGCAGGTTCAAATATGAATCCCCACCTCGGTTCGGTGGAAACAGAGTTTTTCAGGAATGGCTCTGAAATGTAAGTGTAGTCAGCGCCTGAACTTGGATATTGTGCCACCAGCTTTTAAATAAGAATTGACACAGAGAGAGAGAGAGAGAGAGAGAGAAGTAACGACAGGTGGGATTAACAAGATTTGACTTTCCCCATTTTTTTTTAAAATCGATATTATGTATGCTAAGGAGATGAGGGGAGTGACCTAAGATACTATGTTCAAATTTATTTTTGATGAGAATTGAATCTAAGACTTCTCATTTACAAGTGAAGACAAATATTACTAGATCTTAATGTTAAGTGGCGACTTTCTCCTTTTTATAATAAAACATAATAAATTCAGAATTTCGTATGTTTAAGTTCGAATTCACCACTAGAGCCACGGCATGATGTATTTTTTTTTATATATATGAGATCTCAGATTTGACTTACAAATTTGGCAAGTTTGGTTTTTTTTTTTTTTAACAAACGATATTATTTACATTAAGAGAGATGATATGGGTTTAGTCTCACAACTGACTAACAATAATGTGGTTCAAATTCGTCTTTGACTAGAATAGAACCTAAAACCTCTTACTTATAAATGAAAATGAATGTCACTGGACCGTAGTACCAAGTGGCTTGACGAGTTTATTACAAAATTATTATGAGAAACTCATTGTAAGACCTAAACGAACTCTTAAGACGCTTAAAGTGAAATAGCATAACCAATTATCAACTCTATAATTAGTGGTTTTTTTTAAAAACAATGATATATTCACGCTAAAAAACTAGTTGTTAAGTATTAATAAAAATAGAGGATTTCACCATTGAAAATGATCTTTTACTTCAAACAACGGCATCTAAATTCAACCCTTCATATCTCTTGTAAATTTTATTTGTAAAATAAAAATTGGGACGGATTTGTGGCACCATTTTTTTTTGTAGTGCCATCGATCCACTCATTTTTACTTCTTACATAATTCTCCAAATTTTCTACTATCGGATCGAATAAATTGAATATGATTAGACCAAAAATTAACAAGGGTGTATGGGTTGTAAAAATGGGTGTGTGAATAGCACTACCACTTTTTTATACAACTTGTGGCACACATTTTTGTGGAGCCCACTTCGTATTGTATTTCAACGATATGAACCGTCTATCTTTTAGGTATTCTTTCAAAGATTATGTCTACCATGTCTACCAAAAATCACTCAAATCTGAAAATCATATTACTATTAGATTAAGGGTTTAGGGTGTTTTTGTAGAACCGTACTTGTTAATTTTCTTCACTACAAATGAATGTCTTAATAATTTTGAATTTATCTAATTTTTTGTAAGGCTTTTTAGCCAAAATGGTCCCTGAGATTTTCATAATACATGACTTTGGTCCCTAAGATTTAAAATTAATAGAAGTAGTCTCTGAGATTGTCCACAATCCATTATTTGGTCATTCTATTAAAAAACTCCTTAAAATGGTCCCTGAGCTTTTTAATGGAAGGACTAAAATGATGGATGGTGGACAATCTCAGGGACTAAAGTTATGTGTTATGCAAATCTCAATGACCAAAATTATGTGTTATGCAAATCTCAAGGACCAAAGTTATGTGTTATACGCTCAACTTAACGAAGTTTTTAATGTAAGGACCAAAATAATGGATGATGGACAATTTCAGGGACCACTTCTATTGATTTTAAATCTCAGGGATCAAAATTATGTGTTATGCAAATCTCAGGGATCATTTTGACTAAAAGACCTTTTTTTGTAATGATAATCTATAAATAATGTTCTAAAAGATAGACGATTCAGATGTCAAAATACATTATGAAGTAAGCTCCACAAAAACGTATGTAAAAAAAATCATTTAAAAAAAATGTCACTAATCGCTCACAATAAAAAAAGTGCCACTACTCATATGTCTCTTTTCCACTAACTTTATAGTGAAAACATAATAACAAATCAACCTAAAATGGTTGAAAAAATAGGACAAATGTGGGTATAATAACTCAATGGAAAAATAGAAGTTGAATGGCTCATAGCAATTGTCTGTGTTTGCTACAACGAGAGCCATCAAGCAGGGAGATGAGTTGTCAAGTGGAGAATGGAAAATGCAAGACAATGACTTTTTGTCACTTTTCTTCAATATTCAGAAAGAGAAACCTTGTATGACTTTATAGCCCTACATTACATCTCTACCTACTTAGATTTTTGTGATTGAGATCATGACATGGGGTCGGTACTTTGGTGCCTTCTACTATTTCGGTTGAGATCATGACACTGGGTTGGTACTTCGGAGAGCAACTTAGATTGTCCTGGAATTTGAGAGTGTTCTGATCTAAAATAATATCAAATGCTAGTTTCGCTTTACATGATATTATATTATTTAATTGAGATGTTATTGTAGAGGTATACTCAATTCAATATTTAAGTTCTGAACCTTCTTAAGCTCATTCGCTTGTAAGGTTAATTCTACTTCTTTTATATGTAGGTGCCTAGGTTAATTTTTCGTTGCCCAAACGCATGTGAATAACTATACATATGTGACGTCCCATGTTTTTTTAGAGGCTTGAAATGACCTAAAGTGATTCACTTATCAATGGTAAAAAATTTGTATAAAAGCACAACTTCTAATACAAAAATTTAATGGTGCTAGGGAATATAATATTCTTAGAACATTTTGACTGTTAAATTTTTTATTTTTGTATTTTTAAACTAAGATCTAACAGTTAAAATGTATTCGAAATATTCTATATGTATTCCAGGCCACCGTAGAAAATTCGCTTCTAAGATGTGACTTTTTTGCTAGTAGTTCAGGTGGGCCCTGTTTACATTCTAGATTTCTAGAGAGCCACTAGAAGTTCCTTTCTCCATATATAGGAGCTTCTATATGAATCTCTATCTTAGGAGATTGATAAAGAGCATGATTGGTGTTGATTTTTTTTTAAATCTTTCCTAAATTTTAGTTAAAAATTCATTCAAGAAGCCGATTGAAGATGCTCGCACTAACATGCGTCAAAAGAAAAGAAATTACCAAACCCTTTTTGTCATTTCCTTAGTTTTTTTGCGTTTTGATCGATTTTATCTATGCCATCGAGTGCTTGTTTTTATGCTTTGATCCAATTGTAATCGTGTCCATGTATAAAAAGCAATATTTATCATCTGTCACTGATTAATCTATAGAAAATTATTACGAAACCAAATGATTAAATTATAAATGTAAAAAAAACAAAAGCAAGTATTGAAAGGAGAAAATGTAGGAATGATTGACGGTATAAATTTGTGGTATATGTTATGTAGGCAGGGCCATCTCCGGATTTCGGAGGTCCTGTGCGAAATTTATAAAAATGGCCCTTCTTATAAGACAATGTTAAAAAAAATTGAACAATGTATTGATGCTAAAAAGAAAACAAACTTTGTGTTTCTTTTTCTTTAACAAAGAACTTATCAATATGGATGAGAAATACCTAAATCTTCAAATTCCAACTCAAGATATTTAAATTAGTAAATATCTTATTTTAATCGAAGTATGCATCACTCTAATCGCTTGAATTGTATGATATGAAAATTTCTCTTCAATTGCATGAAATTATGAATAAAAGGTACAAAGGAAAAAAAATCATTATGGATTAGAAATACTTAAATCTTCAAATTTCAAAACAATATATTTAAATTAGTAAATATCTTACTTTAATCGAAGTCTGCACCACTCTGATAACTTGAAGTCTCTATAATAAAATTTTCTCTTCAATTGCATGAAATTTATGAATTCGGGTTTAATGGTTTTTTGGGATAAAGAGCAATGGAGAGGGGAGATACTAGAGAAGTAGCGGTTGGGGGAGGGGTGTCCGTCTGGCATGAGAGGAAAAAGTGGAATCTAACTCTTAATTGATAACATTTTCGATTCGACTGACTCATTTGCTGTATTAAATTTATTACCTTTTCTATTGCTATATTTGGTGGATTTTTGTAGGCATGTAGACTTGTGGTTTGTGGGGTCTGCTAACATTTTTATTTATCTTTTTGCTCTGATTAGCATTTTAAATGTTACTTATATATTTAACATTATTTTATATATTATATGAGATAGTAAACTATTTTGGGGGCCCCTGCGCCATGGAACCTGTCACTCCTCCCCAAAGTCAGCTCTCTATGTAGGATAATATTTTTGTCCACTTCATAACGTGTATGCATGTATGTTATATAAATACGGCGTATGTGCATGTATTTACTAATTAGAGAAATATAATTACAATAGAACCTTAATAATTTAATTGGGAGCTTTATAAAGAGACAAAAACATTCATTATATTTCAATGAACTCCATTAGCTTTTAAACATGTCAAAGAGAGAAAAACATAAAAACAACTAAACCCAGCCCAAAAACATGGAAACAATATTTTAAAATATCAGTCATACTCCTAAGGTTTTAGGGCTATTAATAGAATTCAGCCTTCACAACTCCAACAAAATTAATATTTGTCTTAAGCTCAACTCATCATCGACTATTTTTGCAGAATTAGTTTTGCAACTATATATAGAATCAATTTATATCCTTTATTATTATAATGAGAAAATTGTAGTAATGATGCATCAACCTTAACCTAATTGGAGTAATGGTTCATCAACTAAAAATCTATAACCCTTGGTCCCTTAACTCATCAAAATGTGCAGTTATGATCCTTTTCATACTCTGTTAAAACTTCCATCAGAATGAGTTATGTGCCATGCACGTGAGGCTTAATCAAGGGGCAAATATGAAAAATTAAATGAGAAAATTTGTGGAAAAGGTCCCTCAACTTTAACCCATTGGAACAATGATCTCTCAAGTTTAAACTAATTGTAGCAATGGTCATTCCACAATGACTCATTTTGACGGAATTTTGAAGAAGTTGACGAAAATGATCATAGTTGCATATTTTGATGAGTTAAGGGACCAATGGTCATAGATTTTTAGTTAAGTAACCATTGCTCCAAATAGGTTAAAGTTGAGAGACCATTGCTATAATTTAGTCTGCTAGGATTAGTTCAACTCGTCCTCAACCATTTTTGCAGAATTAGTTCAACCCATATTCGACCATTTTTGCATAATCAGATCAACCCGTGTTTGACTATTTTGGCGGAATCAGTTCAATTAGTCATCGACAATTTTTGCAGAATCAGTTCAACCGGTACTCGACTATTTTTGTAGAATTAGTTCAACCTAGGGGTGGGCACCGGCTGGGCCCAAATTTAGAGGGACCGGACCGGACCCGCTTAAATAGGAAACGGGCCAGATATTGCATCTGATCACTAGAACCGGACCTAACCCAGCCCCTTTGAAATGGGCCAGCTTAGGACAGGTCCACGAGCCTTTTTTACTTTTTTTTTTGGCCGGTTTTGATCGCCTTGCAGACTCGCTCATCCTCCTGATCTTCAATTCGTTCATCGTCTTGGCCAAGCCTGACTCGACCCAAACATACATCCGCTCCACCATCACCGTCGGATTTGCTGTCACCATAACCTTCCTCTTGCACTTGTCGAGCACCTCGAAGCTCTCCACCCTCACATTTGCTGCATAAAACCTAACAATATTTCATAAATTCAAAGCTAACATTTTAAATTAAAATATTTAGATACAAATATGCGTGTGTATATGTTTGTATGTGTGTGTGTGTAATTTTACTGTATCTGTGGAGGACGGTGCGAGAGGCAGAGCTCGATGTCGCGGATCTTGAACTAGTTCCTGGGTATATGTCTGGTTATGCTTTATGAAAGTTGGAGAAGATGAGTGGAAGAAAGGGGTTCAGCTGGGTTTAGGGTAGGTGAGATGGGGGTAGAGAGAAATATTGTGGGAAAGAAATAAAGGGAGAGACAGAGAGGAGGGAGATTGGGAGGGAGGAGATCGAGAGAAAGGAGATCGAGATGGAGAGAATCGGGAGGAGATTGAGATAGAGGAGATCGAAAGAGATCGAGAGATGAGGGATGAGACTCGGACTGGACTCAAGAGAGATAGAGGGTGAAGGTGAGGCTTGAACGAAATTAGGCCTGAACGGTAGGAATGAATGGTCAGTAAGTAAGAATGAATAGTCCGGGCCGGAGGCCCATTTTCTCTAACTTTTAGAACCGGCTCGCCCCATTATTTACCAGGAACCGGCCCGGGCTGCCCCATTTTGTATTTATAATTTTTGGACCCGCTCCGTACCAGCCCCGACCCGCGGGTCCAGGACCCGTTTGCCCACCCCTAGTTCAACCCGTCTTCAACCATTTTTGCTGAATTAGTTCAACCAGTATTAGGTCATTTTTGCAGAATCAGTTCAACCCATCCTCGAATTTTTGAAAAATCAATTTAATCCATCTTCGGTCATTTTTGCAGAATCAGTTCATTCTATCCTCGATCAATTTTGCAGAATCAGATCATTTTTACAAAATCAGTTCAATCAATTTTCTATTACAAAATGAAGATGTGAAGAACTCATACATAAAATTTTAAAATTCAATCAATTCAACCTCCAAAAAAATTATTGAGGTTCTTAGAGGTGTTATTTCCTAATGTCCGAGGTGTTTCATCACCATCCTTTGTTTGAATTTGATTAATTTTTTTTAAAGAGAAAGAAAAACGAAAAAAAAAAGGCCATATAAAAAGAAAGTAGGGGCAAGGAGATAATCGACTTAATAAAATTGTTCAACAACAACAAAAGTTAGGGAATGGTAGGGAAGTTCTTTTCTCCCTTGCAGTTTCTCAACATTAATAACCCAGTTATCAACTTGCTTCAATAACTCTTCTTGTTCTTTCTTCGTATTAATGCTAACGAAGCTCCTTCTTTTTTTTTTTTTTTTTGGTATTCTAATATAAATTTGTCGAAAATATTTTCTGGTTGTAAAATGTAAAAGTAGGCTATTAGATGAGTAGAGAGAGAAGGAGAGAGAACAAAATATCGGG
>JADOBS010300211.1:0-10492 GCA_015708375.1 Cydonia oblonga | reverse complement strand
GAAGATTCCATGCCTATTTGGCTTGCTCCTATCAACCGTCTAATCATGAAAGACATTGCCTGAAGCACACCATGATTACGTCCATGAATGAGTACAATTATGAAGTTTATAAATCCGATGGAATTTTGACTGGAGAATACTTTGCTCGTCCTTTCATGTTTCTAACTAGTTCCTGAAGCAGCAGTGCAAAAAGCGGAAGTTTACCAAATTCTCGGATCTAATTACTACCATAAACGTGAGAGAAAGGAATAGACCCAGCCTAGGCTGGAGTCTACCGAATGACTTAATCTAGTTCGGTCAAAGCCTACTGAATAGTGATGCCATACTTCGGCAGGGATGCACCGAAGGGTATGTTCTGCTTCGGCAGAGATGCACCAAATCATATTGCTCTGCTTTGGCCGAGGCCTACCGAACAAACCCCTCCAGCATCGGCTGGAGCCTACCGAATCCAAGTCTGGGTCTGTCTTTCTCACAATCCAACTTTGAGTTTGTTTTTACAACATATGGTATAATCATGGCCTGCCAAGGTGTGGCATCATGCCCAAAGCGTGATCCTTGGCACCTAAGACATAGAACTTCAAGAATAAGGGATAATATTTCCAAACCTCAACCCTGCAAAATCTACTTCCACCTTGATGGAATAGATCATTGGTTATGCACCTATTCATTCCTCTACCAATGTCGTTGAGGAGTACCATTCTTGTAGTCAATATGTGAAACTGATTTTGCTCCATCGAACACCATTAGACGAGCAGAATTTTGACATGAATGGCCTTATTAGTCGAATCCCCTTAGTAACTTAGGTTTACTTTGTGAATATTTTTCTATGTTCTTGGATTCCAGTTTGGTGTTTGTTTTAGTTATGGATAATCTTATCGATATTGTCCTCGAATATGAGTTAATTGAATCATGTTTCTTAATACATGTGACCAAATTCAATTAAACATGTGATTAGGAAGGAATGTGGGAAAGTTAGTTACTTGGATGAATGTGATACTATGCACACTAACTTTATACTTAAATCATATCTCTAGCAACGACTTCAGGTCTATTCAACCTGATTAAGAGCATTGGCACGATCCTCGTTGTATGAATGGTACTAAATTACCATTTAAGAGACCTTATAATCTCCCCCTTCTAGAAGAACGTCGTTGAGTTTTAAGGATGATGCACAAAATCAATGAGACTTTGGAACAACGTAAAATGTCAAGTTTGTGACCTTCGCTCGGTTGCTTCGATCACCTGGTGTGGATAATATGTAAATAGATAGAGATAGGGAAGCAAACACAAGATGTACGTGGTTTACCCTAAGTCTGGCTACGTCCACAGAGTTCTCATTAATAGTGAAGGGTTTACATAAATACATAAGTTTAAGCATAATTATTATCACGGGGTTCTAATGACTAGTTTAAGGACAATAATGACATTAGAGAGTAACTGTATGAGAATGGTCTCATTTCATAGTTGAGGAAAGTATTTAGCTTTTGTCCACAGTCGATGTTGGACTCTATAAGCTTTATTCTGACGTTGACATGTGTCGCGCTGTGATTGGCCTCCTAGTTAGAGGGAAACTCTTGTGCTTCAGCATGGGTGCCTCAACATGAGCCCCTTAGTGGGTCTTTGAAGGTATGATGTTGAACGGTGCTTGGTAGTTTCGGGATTGGTCAAGTATGGTACAAACAAATGATATTTGAGAAAACAATGATCATGAATGAAAGCACTGAAGAAAATAGAGTAGAATATCTTTGCACCACCTCCAAAAATGAGCTTAAAGCTTTGCATTGGGGCCAATGGGCTGCTTCCCAACTGGGAACATGCCACTTGTGGCTGGCCTATAGCCGGGTGATTCGAGCAATTTACTTGGTTTGGCATGACCGTTTGGGACAGTTAGGTCGAACAATGATGCTACGACGCATCTCCTTACCTAAAGTAAGGATCATATGCTTACAAGCACACTTTGCCAAGCTCGCTCATTAGGGAAATTGATTTTCTAAATCATTCATAGCAAAGATACGAAAGAACCCTCTTTTACAGTGGATTCAAGAGAATATATGTGGACTAATCCAACCAAAATATGGACCATATAAATAATTATGGTTTTGGTTGATGAATCGACAAATTGGTCACACGTTCGTCTACACATATTGCTGCTAGGCTTACCTAAAACACAATGATGTTGCTTTCCTTCTAGATTTTGTCATGATGCTTGTAAAGGACTATCTCATCCTTTTTCAGAACTTTTTAGACTTCAAGCTTCCGATTGTTGGGTTAATCAAGAATGTGTTGTGCGCAACGGTGTGTGCGCATGCTCAACGAGCATTTCTGAGCATCGGCCGACATTCTTCTTTTGGATCGGTAAAGTAGGCAGCTCAAAGCATCGGCATGATGTTTGCAAGGCGCGTGGGCATAGTGATTGATGTGTTAAAAGGAGCACGAAACTTAAAGAATGATGTCGAGTTATTAAGAGTGATGACAACGTAAGTCCAAGTATGAAAAGTGGTACACATGTCTCTAAGTGCTTCGGAAGATCTTCGTAGATGTAGATGGTTGTGGAGTCATGTGCGCCATGAAGTCTGCGAGTTCGTGTTGAGTCTGCACTTGTTAATCTTTGTGTTCTACTTCCAAAGTTATGCACCTTGTGTTGGCATAATGATGCTAATTGATGATCATCTTTCCTTTGCTTCGCAGACACGTCATATGTTAGAAGAATTAAGATACCAAGTTAAATCTTTGATTGGTTCTCAATTTAGCTTTGTTAAGTGTAAGGTTAAAGAAGAGTCGAGAAGTAATCTCGATGGTGTCCCAACAGTCAAGGAAGACAGTGTTGCACATGTTAATGAATTTTCAAGTCAGCAAGTTGCGGTCCCTATGGTAGGCTAGGTTTTAGTGGGTGAGAATGACTTAGTTGGCAACAGAGAGGTCTATATCTGCGTCTGCAAATTATTCCATACCTTGGGGTGATAGGATACCAGAAATGATTGAACAAATTAGTGTGTCTAAGTATGATTTTACTAGCTCAAAGGTCCCTTGTTAGATGTTTGACACTTGTCACTAGATTAGAAAGATTAGTGAGGTGGTTATTGTTGTAAAAGTTTAGCTTGTAAGTCTGAGGAGGATATATATATCAGACCAATTGTGCAAGCAGGTTTTAAGGAGAAAAACTATATTGTTGTGAATGAATACAAATACAGTTTTCATGTCATGCATTGAAGGTTAGAATAAGGTTCTTATTATTGGTATCAGGCAATTACGATCCCACGTTTTTCTTGCGTTTGCCGATAGCAAGCACTCGTGCCTTAAAGATGGATGCTCATGTCACCGTCCTTGAAGCTTCGAACTCCAGAATTGAAGAATCGGTCCAGAATCTTGCAGTCCAAATGACCACATTCATGGCGTTGATCAATACTGGTCCCTCATTGGTTGAATATCGTTCTGTTTCTATGGAAGAACAGGGTCGCGCTCTTACTAATCGTATGGGCTGTCGAAATTGGGGGGCAATCCAATTGATTCGGAAGAATTCAGTGATCGGAATCTTGATCCCAATCACTTATTTCAGCGCCCAGATCATCGATTCCGCCATCAAGATTCGCAATTTCAGTTTCGACAACCATCAATCAAGCTTGACTTTCCAAGATTTGTTAATGGTGATGATCCCTTGGTGTGGGTTTACAAGGCAGAACATTTCTTTGACTATTTTCAGTGGCCGACGATCATAAGGTTCAATTGGCGTCTTTTCATTTGGACCATGAAGTTCTTCAATGGTTTCAATGGCGGAATTGTCTAAAGAATTTTCCCCGTTGGCTTGATTTTGTTAAGATTTTCTGTCATGAATTCAGTCATTCGAAATTTGAGGATTTCTCTGAAGCTTTGGTTCAATTGAAACAAGCTGGATTGCTTAAAGATTATATAACAGAGTTTCGACATCTAGCTAATCGGACCCATGAGATTGCTCCATCGATGCTTAAGAGTTGTTTCATCGGGGGATTGAAGCCAGAGCTCAGTCACGATGTGAAGCTTCTGAGGCCATTGGATGTTTACAAGGCTCAAGCTATTACCTTACAAGTCGATGCCAAACTTGCGGATTCTAAGGTCCGACCCTTCTCTAGAGCCCTAAATTTTTCTTGGCACAATTCGATGGGTAATAAGGCTACACCTACACCAGTCCATACAGATTCAGGTACTTCCACTTCTTCTTCTGTTAATTGTCCTAAGCAAGGCAATTTTAAGAAGATGACATTTGAGGAAATTAGGGAACGTCGAAATAAGGGTCTCTGTGATTATTGTCCCGCGAAATAGTTTAAAGGCCATGTTTGCCAAAACCAACAACGTTTGTTACTTGATTTGTCTGATCGATGTGAGGAGATCCTTGATGTTGATACTGTGTTAAAAGGGGATGATGAATTATCGAATGCTCACATTACTGCTTGTGCTGTGTATGGGGTCTCTGCTTCTGATAGTATTCCAACTATGAAAGTCATCGGGTCTATTAAGCATCGTTCTGCAGTGATTCTTTTCGATTCGGGAAGCTATCACAATTTCATAAACTTTACCTTGGCAAAGAAATTGGGATGGAAAATAGATCCGCTTAAGAAATTTGATGTCATGATCGCTAATGGGGGTACTCTTTCAAGTCTGGGGTGTTGTTCTCAAGTTAAACTATAGATCCAAGATTATGAATATATCTCGGATTTATATGCGTTGCAACTAGGTGGCTGCGATGTTGTTTTAGGAGCTCAATGGTTGAGAACTTTATGACCCATTCTATGGGAATTTGAGAAGCTAAAAATGGAGTTTTCATTAGGCCAACAACATTTTTGCTAATATAGCTCTCCTCATCATGCACCAAGGTCAGTCACAACTTGTCAAGTGGAAAGGCTGCTGAATTAGGTTTCTTGTGGTGTTCTCATTTATCCGGACACTAAAGTCACCAAAGTGGGAGATTTATCTAGCACTCAACAAGCTGATTTGGATACATTATTGTCTCAGTTTGACTCACTCTTCCAGTCACCCACCACTTTACCGCCATCACGATCTCATGACCATAAGATTCCACTTTTGGACAGAAGTAAACCACCTAGTGCAAGACCCTATAGATACAATCCTATGCAAAAGTTCGAGATTGAGAAATGGATTCAAGAGTTATTAGATTCAAGTTTCATTCGAGCCTGTAATAGTCATTTTTCTTCCCCTGTTTTGTTGGTTAGGAAGAAAGATAATAGTTGAAGGATGTGTATGGACTATCGAGCATTGAATTTGTTGACTATCAAGGATAAATATCCCATTCCCTTAATTGATGACTTGTTGGATGAACTATTTGGAGCTCAGTTCTTCTCCAAGCTGGATTTAAGGGCCAGTTATCATCAAATTCGAGTTCATCCTGCAGATATTGAAAAAACAGCCTTCAGAACGCATAATGGACATTATGAGTTCCTCATGATGCCGTTTGGACTTTCAAATGCTCCAGCAACCTTTCAAAGTTTAATGAATGAGATGTTTCAACCCTTTTTGTGCCAATTTGTCCTGGTATTTTTTGATGATATTTTGGTTTACAGTTCTAATTGGGAGGACCATTTGTTACATCTCACTACAGTTTTTCAAGTACTGCAGCATCATAAGTTGTTTGTTAAGAAATCTAAATGTGATTTTGGTAAATCACAGATCGAGTACTTGGGGCATGTAGTATCACAGAAGGGAGTTGCAGCAGACCCTTCAAAACTCCAAGCCATTCAAGATTGGCCTTCACCTACTTCAATTAAAGCTTTGAGGGGATTTTTGGGTTTGACAGGGTATTACTGAAAATGATGCCTTCCATTGGAATTCTGAGGCAACAACAGCTTTCAATAAGCTTAAGGAGGCGATGTTATCTCCCACGGTCCTAGTTCTTCCAGATTTTTCCAAGCCCTTTGTTATCGAGACAGATGCCTTGAACACTGGTATTGGGGCTGTTTTACAACAAGAAGGCAAACCCATAGCCTTTACAAGTAAAGCTCTTGGTCTCCGAGCTTAAGTTATTTCTGCCTATGAAAGGGAAATGCTTGCAGGGGTTCATGCCATTAAAAAGTGGCAAATTTATCTTCAAGGCAACCATTTTATTATCAGAACAGACCACCATAGTCTGAGGTATTTTCTGCAAAACCGAGCCCATACCCTATTTCAACAAAAGTGGATTTCCAAACTGTTAGGCTTTGATTATGAGATACAATTCAAGCAGGGAACTAAAAATCAAGCTATTGATTCATTGTCGAGGTTGCATTCTAAGGCTCAATTATCTGCCATATCTTACCCTTACCTGGGCTGGTTAGACGACTTGCGTAGGCAAATGAAGTAGGATCATTGGATTATCTCCAAAATCAAGGATTTCTCGGTTCCTCTTGATAGCGCGACTATGTCTCCTTCTAAATATCATTATGATAATGGGTTTCTCAAGCATAAAGGCAGAATTGTGTTGAGTCCTACTACTTCTTGGAGGGACAAAATATTTCACGAATATCATAGCACCCCCATGGCTGGCCACTCTGATTTTCTGAAAACTTACAAGAGGATTTCTCGTTCTTTCTATTGGCAATGTATGAAAATTGATATTCGAAGATTAGTTGCTGAATGTCAAGTGTGCCAACAAAATAAATATGAAACCTTGGCTTCTCCGGGTCTTTTAAACCCTCTTCGTATTCCTCATACCGTTTGGACAAATATATCTATGGATTTTATTGTCAGCTTGCCCCCTTGAAAAGGAAAGACTATCATCTTCGTGGTGGTTGATCGGTTGTCCAAATATGCACATTTTGTAGCCATGTCTCATCCTTACACAGCCCATTCGGTTGCCCAGATTTTTGTGGATAATATTTTCAAGTTACATGGTATGCCAGCTACAATTGTTAGTGATCGCGACCCGGTATTTCTCAGCGCTTTTTGGAAGGAATTCTTCACCTTACAAGGATCTAAATTGTGTTTAACATCTGGTTACCATCTGCAATCTGATAGACAAACTGAGGTTGTCAATAGGTGTCTAGAAACTTGTGTTTAACATCTGGTTACCATCTGCAATCTGATAGACAAACTGAGGTTGTCAATAGGTGTCTAGAAACTTACTTGCGCTACTTTTGCAGTCTTCAACCAAAAAAGTGGCTTTAATGGTTATCATGGGCTGAATGGAGTTACAATACGTCATATCATTCTTCTTCGAAACTCACACCATATGAAATTGTTTAAGGCCAACCTCCTCTTGTTATTCCACTATATGAATCAGGTACTACCAAGCTTAGTTGAACGATGTTTGCAAACCAGATCACACATCTTATCTCAGCTCAAGACCAATTTGGAGGCTGCTCAAGTTTGAATGAAGCACCAAGCTGATAAGCATCGTACCGAGCGCATTTTTGAAATAGGTGACATGGTTTATCTCAGACTTGTTCCTTACCACTATCAATCCTTGGCTCGTCATTCATTTCACAAGCTGCAACCAAAGTTTTATGGGCCGTTCCAGGTGTTAGAAAAGATTGGCCAAGTTGCTTACAAAATCAAAGTTCCTGCTCATTACAAATTGCATCCTGTTTTTCATGTGTCTTGTTGAAGAAGCAATTGGGTGTTGGTGTGATTCCTACAACTTTACTTCCTAATGTGACTAATGATGGCTTGTTGCAAGCATCCTCATTAGCTATTCTTCAACATCGTGTCGTCACCAAGGGCAACTCTCACGTTCCTGAAGTTCTTGTTCAGTGGCAACATCGTTGCAAGGAAGATGCGACTTGGGAGGACTATGAAGATTTTAAGCGTCGATTTCCCAGTTTCCAACTTTGAGGACAAGGTCTGTTTCTGTGGGCAGGGTAATAATAGGATACCAGAAATGGTTGAACAAATTAGTGTGTAGAAGTATGATTTTACTAGCTCAAAGGTCCCTTGTTAGATGTTTGACACTTGTCACGAGATTAGAAAGATTAGTGAGGTGGTTATTGCTGTAAAAGCTTAGCTTGAAAGTCTAAGGGGGATATATATATATATCAGACTAATTGTGCAAGCAGGTTTTAAGGAGAAAAACTATATTGTTGTGAATGAATACAAATACAGTTTCCATGTCATGCGTTGAAGGTTAGACCAAGGTTCTTATTATGAGGAAGGTCTTAGGAAGCAGTTGTCAATGCTAGCATGGAAAAGAGCAAGAAGAAGGTTGATTTGGCTATGAATGAGGCCGCTTCTGCAGGGAGGGAAGAATCTGGCTTGGCTACTATTCTTACGTCAGTAGCCCTTGGCTCCCAAAGAGAAGTTGTCATTCATAAAGAAGACGTTTTATTCGCCTTATCTCCCAAGTAATGATCCATTATCTTCTGGCATTCTAATAGTTGGGTTTCACCAAGCCAATCTTTGATTAGTTTGTGCCTTGTGAAGCTTACGGTTGTTGCTCTGGAGAAGGCTGAAGAGAAGAGCATAGTGGACTATACCAAAGTCAAGAAGGGGACTTCTACTTTGAAGATTTCACAGCATGCAATGAGTGGTCTGCATGAAGCTGGGAATATTATCCATACGTTTTGAGTCATGCGATATTGACTTGGAATCTACTTATTGAGGTGTAAAGTTTGAAAAAATATGTTGTCTTCCTCATCCATCGCCCCAACATCTAATCAAATGAAGACATTTAAAGGAAATATGCCAGCATTGTTGGTTGCGCTTGGTGCAGTCCGTAGTGTGGCAACTGATGAGCTTGATGACGATTGCAATGAGGAGATGCATACTAAGGAATACTACTTCAGAATCTAAGAGCTTGAGAAAATTCAAAGTCTGCTCAAAGGTATGTAAGCAGAACTTGGTCTACCAACTGTATCAAATAAATAAATTGACAATTCATCATGAATATTTTTACTTGAACTCACACAGCTGATTTGTTTCATACAATTGAATACATAAATGATCTCTTAGACGAATGAAATTTTTGTTTGGATGATTTTGAAATAAAAATTATGAAACTAAACGCTTCTAATTATAAAACTTTAGGGTAAAATGCGTTATTGGAGATGAGATATGTGCATTCTTCCTCCGTAGGAAATGAAAATCTTATCCATAATAAAAGAACGTTCAATAACAAAAATGACTCCACAAATACAACTGAAACCAAACATATAAAGACTTCTATAATTAAACAACCTAATATCAGCAAATAATAGCTGCAATGATTAACTTATCAAACATGTACCGGTAGATAACTATTTTAGTTTGAAGATATGGTAGAAAATTGAATAAAGGATGAATGACACAAACCATCTTTATTAACATGAATACATATAGGTGCTCGATTGCTCATATTTAGTTGGTTATGAACATTCACCTTTATAATTAACATGGTTTTCCCTCCGCAATATTGCATGTATCAACAAAGAAAATATCAATACATAGCTAAAGTGTCCGAACAAGTTATTTATTCAAATCTTCAAACTCTCTATGTAGGATTTTTCTTCTTTGGAGGAGAGAAGCTTGATATATTCATCTAAGCTACTTGCCTTGTATCTTTTGGGATGCCGCTCATCAATAAGCTCCATGGCAGGCTCCATTATCTCTTCCATGGGTAGGCTAAGAAAGCTACCTATAGAAACCCTATTCCTTTCAGGGTTTGGAACCACCCTGTGGAAAACACTCTTGTACAACCCGTTGCTGAGTATTTCGAGATGATTCCCTGCTAGAACCTTAAGGGTACCGTCGGTTGCCGGAACAGACTTCCAAGCATTATTGTCTGTGAAATCCATAATCTCAACCCCCGACGTACTTTCAAGAATGATGGTGATGATACTGTGGTCAGCATGTGACGATATTCCGAGTATACTGCTAGATGAGGAGCACCTAGGATATCGGCTGCCTACTACCATTTGCATTCCTTGCCCCAGGCTGCTCCTCAAGTAGGTCGGACTGAGGCCTAAGCTCTCTACTATGGCTCCAATTATATCGATGCTTAATCTCTTTACTTCCGCTGCATACCTTCCCAAACTTTCTCTAACAAAATAATATCAAGTTAATTCCTAACTGAAATGTGAAAACAATAATTTAATTTTGGACATAAGCATAATACCAACTAAACAACGATATCATTGTGTTCAAATCACACATTAATAAATAGGAAAAACAAAACAATTACGAAGGGACTTGGTCCTTGATTATTTTAACTTCTTAGCACTATAATTTCACTTTGTTAGATACAAATATTGAGTTCAAATCTATGAATCGAGATCCTCTCCAAATATCGTAGTCTCAAACCGACAGATTGAGTAATCATCCGGACCTTCATTTCAAATCTTATTGTAGTCCATCCTACTGGTCCACCTCACAAAAATCAAGGATCTGGATTACGCGGTTTGTCAGTTTCGGACTGCGATATCAAGAGCGGATCTGAATTCTAGATCTATAACGACTTTTGTGAAACAAAAAAAATCAAAAAGAATTATGAGGACCGATTACAAACAAATTGTGACCATGAAGGCAAAAATTGTAAATGAATTTGTGAAAAAAAAAA
>JADOBS010300210.1:0-10491 GCA_015708375.1 Cydonia oblonga | reverse complement strand
TAATGAGAACGATTAAAAATCTTATCCGAAATTACAAATAAAATTATTTTGTATTATTTCATAACTTTTCGAATAATGACACGTGGCGCAACGAGAATAATTAAAAATCTTATCCGAAAGTACAAATAAAATTATTTTGTATTATTTTATAAAAACAAAAAAATACTAATATTTTATTGCCTATTGCCAGGGTTATTGAAGTGCAACGGTGGAGATGTAAAAGTGTATTGCATGAGAGATCACTGTTCATTAGGGTAATTACTGTTTACTGAGTGGATTGCAATAGCCTGAGAAGAGGACTCCAACAGTGAAGTTGCTCTAAATGTCACAAAAAAGGGTCACAATGCTCTTCTCACCCCCAATGAGATCTGTCGATGGACCGTGAGCCACGTGGTTACCGCATGGTGATTGGTGAAAGAGCAACAAACTCACCGTTTAATGACAATGCTGCCCATCGTCCTGTCACTGTAATCAACGCGACAAGACATTCCCGTAGACAGGCCGCAGAAAGGACACAACAGTCATTCAAGAAGTGAAGCAGTGGCAGGACCGTAAAAACAGTACGGGGCAAACGAAGGGTGACATAAAAGCGTGCGTTTTGGCTGATGGAGGGAGCCTTTAATGCTCGGATCGGAAATCAATCTGCACCGTCGGTTGAGGGCCTTTGACACGGTCAGTGTAATCGCAGGGATGGCACCGCACAGAGTATAAATGGTTAGTTGTTGTAGGTGGAAAGGAGTGAGAGTAAATTAGAGTGGAGTGAGAGAAAGTAGGAGAGAGAGAGTTGAAAAAGTTGAGAGCTCCTTCCTCAGTCGTCAGTCTCATCTCTCTCAGCCGTTTTAGGGTTTCTCAGGTGAGCCGCAGCGGCATTTTCCGGTTTTTTTTTTTTCTCTTCTGGCTTTTCAAAACCCGAAATCTGTTTTCTGGGCCTGTCTGGTGGTCGTTGGTTTCTGAGTCGTCGAGTTTTGCTTCGGGGGCATTTTGGGTATTTCACGCTTCTCTGGTTTCTCCCATGGCTGCAACTGCAGTTGAAAATCTCACTTTCTGTCTAGGGTTTTCTGGAAAAGTTCAAATTCTGTCTTGTTTTCTGGAATAAGAGGAAAAGGGATTCTAAAAGGTGCAGCTTTTTCTCCTGTTTTTGTGTGTTTTGAACAATGCACTTAGAGTTTTGGACCCGGCTGATTTCGCAGTTCAAGTTTTGCTTTGATTTTCTTTTATTCCAATTTTTTTTTTGGGCTTCTGTATTTTGTAGTTTCGAGGTTTTGTTCGTTTTGGACTATTTTTGGGCATTTCTAGTATTTCTGACTTCTGAGGCCGATCATTGCATAACAATTGTGTGTTTGACTTGCAGGTTTGAAGAGTCCTCACGGCTGGATTTCAGAAGCGGTTTCTTGTGCGCTTAGGTAAAATATATAGTAAATGTTTCGTTTTTCCACTTGCATGTCTGTTTCTTTCTGTATTCTTACTGTTTTCAAGTTAACTCATTTCAACCACTCTCGATTTTGGTTTTTCTTTTCGATATGACAAGTTTTCGGGTTAGATATGAGTGTTTTGCATATGTTATATACTTGTACATCATTGTATATTTTTGATTTTCATTGACTGGTTTCCACCACTCTGCATGTGGGTTTTTCTTTTCGATTTCAGAATTTTCGGGTTAGATGTGTGTGTTCTGAATATATTATACGCATATATATATCATTATGATTTTCATTGACTTGTTTCTTATGATGCTTGCATGTGTGGTTTTTTAGCTAAACTGAGCTTTTCATTTTTGTTGACAAACCCTTAAAAATCACAGGTGTTTTTACCTTTTTTTTGTCCCTTCTTATAATTTCTTGTTTCTTTTGCTTGAGGAAACTGTTTCTCTTTATGTATATGTTCTGGAGATTCTTTGCGACTGTTGTTGATGTGATTCGTTGATTTTTGGTTTCTGCGCCATTAAATTTTATTAAAAGCCTCTGCATAGCCTACTTGTGTGCATGTGTTTTCCAAAATTTCCCTGCTCAGTGTCAAATAATTTTTCTCAATACTGGGATGCCTTATGAGCTATTTGTATGATTTTGGTCATTAATTCAGTGACTTGTCCATTCAGTTCAGTGGAGACTTAGGTGACCTTGTTTTATAATGTGTGCTTTGTAAAATAGTCAATTTTGTATCAGAACTTCGCCCTTGTAGGTCTATTTATTGTTGTCAAAATTCAAGTTCTTGAAACAAAAACGATGTTTGAAGTTTAGAGCCTTCAGAGTAAAAGTTCTCATATGTGGCTTTCCAGAAATTGCTTCTTAATTATAAAATCAGGACAGCATCCTTTTTTAAAAAAAAAGAGATTGTATTACCACTCTATATCCACCTTTGAATATGTATGATGTGATTTGTACGGAACTTTTGCTACAATTTTGTATGATCTCCTTACACCTTTCTGTTCAATCAATTAATTCCTTTGTTTGTTTCTTTGTTCTGTGTGGCTTACTTAAGTTTCTGGGTCATTCTCACGTGTTTTCAAAACTTTCAACGGGTTCTAATGCTAGCGTAGGCTTTTGTGTTTCCATATGTGTTTGTGTTTCCATATGTGTTTGCTTTTAACTCCTAGTCCTAAGGGAGTAATCAGTGTCATACTGCAATTTTTCTCTCTCTAAATTTATTAAGCAGTAACGTTGTCTATCTCTGCCCATTCTTGTTTTTGGTTTCTTATTCGTTTATGCCTTTACCACTAGAAAGATTCATTTGCTGTCATTAGAGCAACCACACCATTGTTTATTGACTTGATTTTGGTTATTGCATTCCACCTCACAGGAAGTGTAATATTATATATTCCTGTTCTAGTCAAAGTGCATTTTTAATTTGTTAGGAATTACGGTGCTGCATATAGGAATTCAATTCCTGCTTTAGCATGAATATATTTCCTTTGTTGTATCTCATCTACATACTTACGTTATGTTGTAGGATATGGATTCGTTTGAGCCAGATGGAAATGCAGCAAATGGGGTGAATGGAGCTAATGGGGTGAATGGAGCTAATGGGGCAAATGGGGCAGAGGATGCATTGCCACCCCCACCCCTGGTTATTCCACCGGATGTTGTTCCTTTGCATGTGGAAGCAGATAACATTCCTGAACCTGTTAAGAAAAAACCTGCTCGGGTCCCTATTGCTAGGCATGGCCTTGGAACGAAGGGAACAAAAATACCTTTGGTCACAAATCACTTCAAAGTGAATGTTACTAATATTGAGGGTTACTTCTTCCATTATAGTGTATGCTCCATATGCTTTCCATATATTTCCAGTGCTTTCTTCCATTTTCTTTTATCTTCAGTGTTAGTTCTTATTTTTGTACTGTATACATAGGTTTCTGTTGCTTATGAAGATGGGCGTCCGCTTGATGGCAAAGGTGCTGGAAGAAGAATAATTGAAAGGGTGCATGAGACATACCACTCTGAGTTAGGTGGAAAGGACTTTGCCTATGATGGGGAGAAGAGCCTGTTTACTGTTGGATCCCTTCCGCGCAACAAACTTGAATTCGCTGTTGTTTTGGAGGATGTGCCATCAAGCAGGTATGTAAGGAAGGGCTATTGTTTCTTTCCAATGTATTAGATCTCCTTTTTACTCTCTTACTGTTGGACTTGTTTCTATACAGGAACAATGGAAACTGTGAACCTGATGGTCCTGGGAGTCCAAATGAGAGTGACCGAAAGAGATTACGACGTCCAAATCGCTCCAAAACATTTAATGTGGAGATCAGCTATGCCGCAAAAATTCCCATGAAAGCAATTGGAGATGCTCTTCGTGGTCAAGAATCAGAGAATTCTCAAGAAGCTCTGAGAGTCCTGGATATTATATTAAGACAGCATGCATCGAAGCAGTAAGTGAAGTTTATCCTTTCCGTCTAGTTTTCTCCCTACTCTCCTTCCCCCACACAGTTTTGTGTTTAAGTTATATTTTGGATGGATTGTATCTTATCTAATGAAAACCTCGATTCCAACAGAGGATGCCTCCTAGTTCGCCAATCATTCTTCCATAATGATCCAAAAAATTTTGCGGATGTTGGAGGTGGTGTTCTTGGGTGCAGAGGATTCCATTCAAGTTTTAGGACCACCCAGGGTGGCTTGTCTCTGAACATTGGTAGCTATATTGCTTATTTCTCTGTTATATTATTCAAAATTTACTGTATTTTAACCTATTCTGATGTGTACATTTTCAGATGTATCGACTACCATGATCATACAGCCAGGGCCGGTGGTAGACTTTTTAATTGCCAACCAAAGTGTTAGAGATCCTTTCCAACTTGACTGGACAAAGGTAACAAACTCTTGTCATTATTTATTCTGTCCTGTTATTATGTTCATTTACTTTTCAATAATCTGTGCTTGTTTCAATGAACAGGCTAAAAGAACACTCAAGAATTTGAGGGTCAAAACAAGTCCGTCAAATCAAGAGTTCAAAATAACTGGATTGAGCGAGAAACCATGCCGAGAACAAACGTATATATTTTTTTGAATGAAACTATGTTTCCTTTTTATGTTTGTGCTTTTGCATCATGGTGCTTTTTCTATCCTTACTAGAGCAACTATTTTTCTTGTGGCGCCCTCAATTTATTGTGTATGATCCAGTTTTACATTGAGAAACAAGCAAGCAAAGGAAGGGGAAGATGCAGAAATAGAAGTGACTGTTTATGATTATTTTGTTAATCATCGTAATATACAGCTGCGTTACTCGGCTGATCTTCCCTGCCTTAATGTTGGGAAACCAAAACGTCCTACTTATATCCCCCTGGAGGTAACAAGCTGAGTTTATTCTTCTTTCTTTTTGTTGTTACAAATATGATGATTTATTTTTATCCGTGACCTTAGTGGTTTTGTTGAACTTTTTCTTCCAGCTTTGTTCTTTGGTGTCCTTGCAACGTTACACAAAAGCTCTTTCCACCCTTCAAAGAGCTTCGCTGGTGGAGAAATCAAGGCAGAAGCCACAAGAGAGGATGAGTGTTTTGTCTAATGTATGTGTCTTCAGTAACATCTGACTCATTGTATATGCATCCATGACTCTAAATCACATGAATACTATTGCAGGCTTTGAAAATCAATAATTATGATGCTGAACCAATGCTACGCTCATGCGGTGTTTCAATTGGTGGTAGCTTTACTCAAGTGGAAGGCCGTGTTCTTCCAGCCCCAAAGGTATTTTCCACATATACCTTACAGCCTATTCTGTTGTGCGTCTACTGATTGATTTGGTTTCCTTGACAGCTTAAAGTCGGTAATGGCGATGATTTCTTCCCTCGAAATGGGCGCTGGAATTTCAACAACAAGGTTTTTAATGACCTCCTTTTCTCTCTCCATTACTTTTCACCTTATATCAGTATTTTGATTCTTTGGTTCATTTATATTGTTGAAATGCAGACACTTGTGAAGCCAACTAAGATAGAAAAGTGGGCTGTTGTTAACTTCTCCGCACGCTGTGATCTAAAAGCCCTCGTCCGTGATCTGATCAAATGTGGAGATATGAAAGGAATTGTAAGTTTTGCACCTGCACATTTACTACAGTATGTATTCAAATAACTTAGATAACTTCATTTTTATTCTTCTGTTTTATTTTTCCATTCTTCACCTGCTGACAGAAAATCGAGGCTCCATTTGATGTGTTTGAAGAGAATCCTCAGTCTAGGCGCGCCCCACCTTTGGTTAGAGTTGAGAGGATGTTTGAGGATATACAGTCCAAACTTCCTGGACAACCACAGTTTCTTCTCTGTTTGCTTCCGGAGAGAAAAAATTCTGCTTTATATGGTTGAGTCATATTATACTATCATTGACATGTTAAATCATTTATAATATGCTCTCTTAATGATATCTATTGATTCACTAGGTCCATGGTTGAGTCATTTTATGTTAACAAATTATAATATGCTCTCTAATGATACCTATTGATTCCCTAGGTCCATGGAAACGGAAGAATCTGGCTGAGTATGGTATTGTGACACAATGCATTGCTCCCACAAGGGTCAATGATCAATACCTTACAAATGTCCTGTTAAAGATCAATGCAAAGGTGAGTTTTTTTTTTTTAATTATTAGTAATTTATTTTATTTTATTGATGTCAGTATGAGTAGATTTTCTGTTCGCTGTGATCTTAAACTTGGTTTGCCCTCATAATTCCTTGCAGCTTGGTGGGTTAAATTCATTGTTGGCAGTTGAATATTCTCCTTCTATCCCTGTGGTTTCCAAGGCTCCCACTATCATCCTTGGGATGGATGTGTCCCACGGTTCTCCTGGGCAGTCTGATGTACCCTCAATTGCTGCGGTAAACTGCTTTCTATGTCTTACATATTGGATTAAATGTTGTTACTAAAGCTAGTTCACTTGAACTCTGCACATTTTGTACACATGATGACAAGAAATACGTATGGACCTCTCATGTTGTATTTGATGGGGCAATTATAGGTGGTAAGCTCCAGGCAGTGGCCACTGATTTCTCGCTACAGGGCATCCGTTCGAACACAATCCCCCAAGGTGGAGATGATAGACTCTCTGTACAAACGAGTTTCTGACACGGATGATGGCATTATGAGGTAGGATTTGTATTTTGAAGTCATTTATTTGTTGCAAATTTCTTCAAATATTTAGAAAAGTTTTAGAAATTCATTTTCTTTTGCATGTTCATGTCATTTTATGTTTCACATTTTGGTTTCATAAATACTTTCCAAACCACTTAAATGTTAAGTTCCTTCTTAATTTCAGAGAGCTGCTTCTGGACTTCTACACAAGTTCAGGCAAACAGAAACCCGACCAGATTATCATCTTCAGGTATTTCTTAGAAAACCTAGAATCAAATGAATTGTAATTGTATTTTCTGCTATTGTTCTTAAAACTATGTGCTTGTAAGAATTGGAACAATCAGTATCTTATTTGTAGGAGTTGTTTTTTTTAATTTTTTTGTTAAAGCCATTTACTGCCCTAGCTTAATTTCTTTCCTTTTTTTTTATTTTTTATTTTTTAAAAACCATTTGCTGTCCTAGCTTAAGTTATAGTGCGTCTGAATGTGCATGTGCTCATGTATGGGTCAATTACTAGCTCTTTTTGTACAAACTCTTTAATACATTTTCATGTATGGGTCAAATTCTAATGAATAATTTTTAATTTCGTCTTTTGATTGCTCCTGTGTTGAATTTTAAAGGTTATTAGATTCCATATTGCATTTGTATTTTGACACAATAAATTGCCCAGTATGTCTTAATGTGTAATTATGCGCCAAATGCGGATGCCAAATATACCAGGATTTGAATTGTACAATCCATAGCTACCACCTTGATCTGAAGCAGGCACATTTTATGCTGCCCTGCTTATATCTACTTTGAAATTCTTTTTACACGTTTATTAAACTACAGTGCATATCACTGGTTTTACTCGAATGTTTTCTGCTGCTCTAAACTAACGTTACTCAATTTACTTGAATTGTCTGTTGGAAATGTGACAGGCTTTATAATCCATGAGTAGACACCGATTGCTTGTATTTTATCATTTTTTTTGTAGATACTGTTTGAGCATGTTGAATTGATTAACCTTATTCTGTACAAGTTTATTTTGGTAGAACTTTGCTTATGCTTCACCTTTGAGTTGACTGGTTATGTTGAATATAGGGATGGAGTCAGCGAATCTCAATTTAACCAAGTTTTGAACATTGAACTGGATCAAATCATAGAGGTAAGTTTTGAACATTAAACTGGATCAAGGTTTTGTGGGCTAACCATTGACGTTCAAATTTGTTTTCAACTTTGAAATGACGTTAAATTATCCTTTTCTTATCAGGCATGCAAGTTTCTGGATGAGACTTGGTCCCCTAAATTTGTGGTGATCATTGCTCAGAAAAACCACCACACAAAATTCTTTCAGCCTCAATCCCCAGATAATGTTCCTCCTGGTACACAGTTGAACAAATTCAACTCTTAACATGATTCAGCCTTTCACATAATTCAACGTACCTATATACAATTTATTGGTTTTTTTGCAGGAACAATTATCGACAACAAAATTTGTCACCCAAGAAACAATGACTTCTATCTATGTGCTCAAGCTGGAATGATTGTGAGTATCAATATTAAAAGCTTTAGTATCTTGTTTGTAACTTAGAATCCTATCTAGATTGTGCTACTTTGCATTAGTATTACCGTGGTGCAAGCTTCAAAAACCATGCCTAAAATTTTCATTACTTAAGATATTCATGTTTTAATAACTCCCATGTTTTGCATTGTTCCCAATAATTTCCCCAAATTTTACGAAGTGGATCTCTGGGGCACAAATGATTCTTCAGGGAAATTGTGAATCATTCATGTGCAACGACTGATTTTTATTTATTTTTTTCTGTAATAGTTAAAGATGACTTATACTAAACTGGTTTACTCCTTTTTTTAAAGGGGACCACGAGGCCCACTCACTATCATGTTCTGTTAGACGATGTTGGTTTTTCAGCAGATGAGCTGCAGGAACTAGTGCATTCACTTTCATACGTGTAAGTGAATATTTACGCACTACATTGCTTTGTTTAGCCATTAGCATTAACTAGTATCCCTAATAATATATATTTTTTTCTCACTTGCAGGTACCAGAGAAGTACCACCGCCATTTCCGTAGGTAAATTTCTTTATTCTATTCCTGCGGCTCCTCTAGAATGGTCATGGTCTTGCACGCAAAGCAACTCTCTCCCTGATGTTCATGCTAATACAACATGCTTTAGTTGCAAATAGTAAATCCTAATCCCGTGGTTAAATATTTTTCTTTTCAGTTGCCCCCATTTGCTATGCACATTTAGCTGCCACTCAGATGTCACAGTTCATGAAATTCGAAGATGCGTCTGAGACATCTTCAAGCCATGGTGGTCTTACCTCTGCTGGAGCTGTTCCGGTCCCGCAGCTGCCCAGGTTGAAGGAGAATGTGTCCAGTTCCATGTTTTTCTGTTGAGGCCTCAGAGCCTTGAGCCCTACTATGGTTACCTACTGAAGAACAGCAGTTTGTGTATATACTAGCTTTTGGTGTAGCCTCCCACTGTAATAGGAAGGTTTGAACTATCGTAGTCGGTAAAGCTTGCTTTGCGTTTGACAGGCTTTTTGAATATGATCCTAAGTAAGTTGTGTGTAGCCTAACTTATGGGATTATGACCTTGGATGTCGACTCTCTGTAGGCTTAACTTATGGTATTGTGTGATGGCCTTCTGTTGCCCCTTGTGTATGTGGTGGAGATTGGTTTTATGAGCGGTGTGTGATAGTTTTCTGTTGCCCCTTGTGTATGTGGTGGAGATTGGTTTTACGAGTGGTCTTCCGGAAACCCCACGTCCTTCATCCGCCTTACAGATGATGGGGACACGGTATTTTTTCCTCGACTGTTTTCGGTATACTGAGATCAGGCGGTGGATCTGATGGGTCAATGATAGGGTACGATGATGCAACATTTGATGATACTACAAGAGGCGGTCGGGACGTGTTTAACTTGACAGAGGCGAAGGCATATGTCTTCCTTAGCGGTTGAGGTTACGGTTTCTGTCCCTGTTTTGAGGGTATGAAAGTCGCAGTCCGTGTTCAAGAAATATCACCCGACTACCGGAGCCATTTCTTCCCAACCCTGCATATGCCATATGGTTCCCAATCATACGTCTACTACCATATTATCCTACTTGCAGTGCTTGCCATTTCCGCTTCGGCATGGACGTTTCCCTTCTAGACTTGTACTCAACTGAAATTTTGAGCATCAATTTACCATAGCAATTATGCGGTTATCTACTTACATAAATCTTTAAACCCTCAACTTTGTTTTATGGCTTTTGAGCCTACATCCTTATTATTAGTACCCTTTTACCAATAAATAAAATTTCCTCACGCTTCTTCTGACTAAAATGCTAGAAAATTCGAATTTTACCACTTCATAACATTCAATTCCTGTCTCACTTTGTCTCACACCTTCATAATTTGTTACTAAATCCATTAAAATTGTGTTTAACCATGACACAAATGTGACTCGTTGTGTTATAAACAAAATAACAATTTTTCCTATGGACTTTGACGCTATGAGGTAAAGTGAGACATAAACTGCGTTTTAAGAGGGTAAGCGACATAATATGAGTTTTTAAATGATTAGGTGAGACTCGAGTTGAATTTTAGAGGTGTTGCGATATTCAAATTGCTACGTGAAATCCGACGATTGCAAATTTACATTAGTTTTGTTGATAAAACTGGAATAAAGAGACGTTTGGTAATATAAAAGATCGCAAGAATAAGCTTTTAACTTTGCTAAGTGATATACAGGATAAAGTTATGAAGAATCAAAATATAAGCATTAATATGGAGTTGGAAGTTAAAACTAGAGAGGAGTTAACTAAAGTTTTAAAAGAAGAGGAAATGGGGCTCAGAAAGCCAAGGTTAACACTGGTTACAATTACGGGATAAAAATATAAAATACTTTTAAGCTGTAGCAACTATTTGTAAAAAAAAAAAAAAAAAAAAAAAGAAGAAG
>JADOBS010300209.1:0-10491 GCA_015708375.1 Cydonia oblonga | reverse complement strand
ACACCTAGCAGTATGTCATGGCTACCCAAGCTAAGTAGAAGTGGTTGGAGAACCTATCCAGTTACAATTACAATGCAATACGGTCCTTCTCTAATACAATACTCTTAATCACATTGTTTGAGTGATATTTTATTTCATGTCTACTATCAAATGTGATACTTCTTTATATGATTCAATTGAATATGATTTGGAACAAACATCCTAAGTCATATTCCTATGCTTTGGCCAAATACTCATGAATCATATCTCAGAGTATTCTCCCTCCACCATGGAAGGTTAGAGATCCCTTGTTGTGCATTCATATGCCTACATGACTAGATAGCTTGACCCCAACAATGTCGTGGAAACTCTCGATGGAATGCATTTGACATGATCAAAGATCAAGGACCTAACCATTAGACATCTATGATGCCTCAACTCAAATGACTACTTTGCATAGTGCAACTTACGAGTTCTTACATGACATGTATGTTTAAACTCTCTTTTGATCGTAGTTCAGTGTACTCGATTACCTTTTGAGCACCTATGTATGTCTCAGTGTCCAACATTAAATGACTTGAGACTAGTCATACTCACACTTGAGTTAACATAACACATATTAACCTTAGCGGATTGTCAATGCCCAATTGGCAATCCTATGGCTAGGAATGTTTTAGGAATGAACATAAGAGAAATGTCTCATTAATCTAACTTACTTAGATCACTTCTCTCTTGGATCAAATACATTGCTTGGATTCCCTTATTGCTTAAACATATAATACAATAAATAGTGATTAACAATAAGCTTTGCCCTTCATTAAACATATAATAGTTTAACACAATAAGTATTCCAAAAGCTATTACATCAAATGAGTGGCTTTGTGGGCATACTTCCAACATGCCATGGTAGTTTTTTGTATATTTTTGTGAATCAGTATTGGTTTCTTATATTGCGTTGAATGCAGATTGCACTAATGCAATATATGCATGCATATTTGTCAGTTTTTCTTGTTCTCCTTCATTTGGTTAGTGTTATAGCTTGTTTTGTCGTTTAATAGAGGCTGTTTTTAGGTTCAGCTTTCACCCTAGTAGGAAGAATAGGAAATCTGCTTCAAATTCGATTTAATATTCCTATTACATTGGTTTCTCTTAAGTGGTGTTTTAATTAGGAATTGTGTTGTCATTTAGTAATAGTCGTTTACTGTGATATATTGGGCTAGCAACTTGTGTTTGTAGTTCTTATGGTTGCTATCTAGGTTCTCTAAATTTTCGAACTATCTAGTCCGAAAGATTTTTTATTTTTTATTTTTTATTTTTTATTTTTATTTATTTATTTATTTATTTATTTTTATTTATTTTATTTTTTTGTGACTGCTTCCCTAGTTTCCTTGCCATTCCAACTTTTGGTATTCCTTTTGGCCTAGATAATTTAGTGGTTGCATAATTTTTGTGGTTGCCAATATTTGTTTATAGTACTTTATGTCAAAGTATCAAACTTGTTTATATTATTGTGGTATTTAATTGTAAGTCACTTAGGTGTGAATCTGCTATGATATTAGAACAATTCAAAATTTTATGAAATGATATTAGAAGTGGAGTACACAAAACCTTATTTGACTGATTTTTATGATCTCAAGCTTTATAAGAAAAATAGTTCAAATCCCAAAACCTAGAATAGTAGACGAAAATGGTTGGGAATCTTGAACTTGTCATGTTTACAGTTATTAAAATGCCTAAGAATGTTTTCGGGGTCATGATTTCCAATGCTGAAAACATGGATCAGTACTTCAACTTTGCCTGAGTTAACAACATAATTGATATTTTAACAACATAAGTTTTTATCTTCATAAAGTTGGTTTGTTCAATTTGTATTTGGGAATCCCTGTGTTAGGTTTTCATTTGTTCAGATTGGGGATAAAAGATTTATGCCGTCCTTTCTTGGTCGATTTTGAAGCTGCATTCTTTTGTTCAGATATACCTGAAAAGTTTCCGTGTTATGTCCTTGTTTTGTTACAGTTTCTGTGTTGGCACATGGCATTATTTTGCTTTGCTTGCTGGTTTTTAGTGTACTGATTTTGCCATGTACAATTTTTTTCCTTTAGAAAAGACTCACCAATTATTGTACCTTGTTCCATCAATTATATCCTCCAACATGTATCAACTAGGAAATAATGGATGCCAATTTTCTATTTACCTTATAATATGTTTGGTGTACTAGAATTTCATCATAATTCAACTCTAGGGTGATGATCTGTTGCCAAATTTGAGTACTGTTTTGTTCTAAATGTGCTTTGTTTTATTTTTCTTGAATTTAAAATACTTCAAAAATGATTGTCGGTGTTCATGTGTTTACACCTCTGTTTTGTTATGAGTTAAGGAGTTGGTGCTTTGTCAGGGTCAAGTATGATGAGAAATATGTTTGTGATGCCAACTATGGTTTGCAATTTATATCTAAATGTAATATAAAGAATAAACACTAGATGGCACGTTGACTTAAAAGAATAGGCACTGATTTTTTTCATAATTGTACAGATGTTGCAGCTTATTAGAAGTCGTAAGGCAGTGACGACTGCACCCATTCCGATTCCCTCGCCTCCTACTTCATCTGCCACTTCTCCAGCAAAACTGGAGCCCAGACAGGTTAATTCGGTTGATGCGGCTAATGCAGTTGCTCCGCGGTCCTCCCAGGCGTCGGCCTGTTATTGCTAGGCGTGATCATCGCCGCCCCCGCACGCCTGAAACGACATTGACATCCAGTACTGATGCCTCGGGGTCCCAACAAGGTAAACATGTGATAAACACTGATAACTAATTTTTTCTGTAGTGCCTTGGTACTTTCTTCATACAAACTATTCTATTTTATACAGGAAGATCAATTAAGCATTGGAACCTGAAAGTTTGTCATTTTATTTCCAATAAGTGCTCGAATAAATCTCTTTTGCTAAATTTTGTCAATATTTATATTGCTAATCAAATTTTTCATATTCTGTTACCAGTGTTTGATATAAATGATTCTATTTGTTAGAGCATGAATGCCAATGGTCGATTTACTGTCAAACCTGCGAATTGAATTCAAAATAATGTAACAACAAATAACTTAAAAACTGAGTTGCTAAATAAAATGTGGAAGTTAAATGTTCCTCATCCGATTAAAATTTTTAGTTGGCTTTTGATTCTAGATAGATTACAAACTAGATACACACTATGTAATATTTCACTTGGCATCCACTATTGAAGCATTCAACTGTTGTGATTGTTGTTGGATATCATATATTATCCATTACAATGTTTAGGGTTTGGGAATTGTTATAACTTTAGGGGAGGTTTTGCCGAAATTTTGGTTTTAATTGTTGTGTTTGTTTGACTATTTTTTTTTTTAGCAAAGAAAAATACTCGAGGACCTTGTCGCTAGTTGAAGACGACATAGGTTACCTGGTGACCAACAGATGTATCACAATCAGATACAACGACTAGCATCGGGCTGCAACAATGGAAGAACAGCATATCGCATTGGCCCACGACATTGGTCAAGTCGTTCAGACCGATTGCCCTGTGCTATGGAAGTCTTGGAAGGCAATGCCGGACGAGGTGCAGACGGAGGTGCGTGCACAGTTGTTTGTAAGTATCCTGTCTTTTAATTGTTTTTTCCTTGAAATTTTATATATTTATATTACTTAATGTATGTAATTAATTTGTTACATTGCAGATGAACTACAATTTCAACGACATCAACGACGATATGTTGGCGTACATCAACAGGCTCTTCGCTGAAAGGTACAAGCAGTGCAAGAGCGACTTGCACCAATATTTTGAGACATTTAATGATCCGCTGGTCATTCTTGAGGAGGGTTTCCCGAAAGAGTTTGAGGATCAGGAAGATAATTGGCTGTGGCTCTGCAATCATTTTCAGGAGCCCGACTATGTGGTACGTTTTTTATATTAAGTTTAAAAGTGTTATACGTTTCTTACTAATGTTTATTGATTTTTTTATATTTCAGTTCAATTAGAACTAATACGTTTATTTTTAATATTATCGAAGATGGAGAAAGCCAACAAGAGCAATCGGGAGAAGAAGACTCTTCTCCATCATTCTGTTTCGAGGCCCTTCTCATATAGGATGGAGACACGGCAGCAGGTAATTTTTTTTTTTTTCGTACTAACATTTTTCATCTATTGTTCTATTCAGAGGGGTTCAAAATTCCTGGAGATCGATGTCTTTAGTGACGTTTATGTTCAACCTAGGGATGAGTTGGCTGAGTCCCTTTGTGTAAGTATTCTTCAATTGTAATTACTATCTTACGCATTCAAGTATCATGGTTATTATTTGATGTTATTAATAATATTTCATGTTATATTACACAGGCAATGATGATGGATAAGAGGCAATTGGTTCTTCAGGAGGTCGCCTTCCAGCTTCCTCCCGAGACTCCACTCAAGTCTGTGGATCCCCTAGAGGAAGCGGGGTTTCAGATCCTTACTGAGACCTTGGATCAAACTCTTGGGCGGAGGCTGGGGACGTATTGTAAGGGTATGGGGAATGCCCGGCGGCAGGAACGCCCGGCAGCGGAAACCTAGAGCCTCTTCATCATCGCAGTCAAAGAGTGAGGTAACAGCTTTGATAACAGAGGTCACCGACTTTAGGACTAAGCTTGCCTCGTATAAGAGCCAGATGTCACTAGTTGTGCAGCCCCTCAGTTAGTTCGGCATTCGTCTCCCGGATCTTCGTCCCCTGTCGACATCCGAGCCCCTCCAACCCAAGCATGCCCACAACTCTGCCCCTTCAACCTCTGCTCCCGTCCCCAACCTTAAGACCTTCTAGCTGTCTTCAAATGACGACCCCGTAGATTATGCTGCATTATTTTCTTAGTTTTTTACTCCCTTAGTTTTAAACATTTTCCTTGTACATAAATTTATATTTATTTAAATAAATTATTTTTCTCTTTATTACAATTTTTAATTGCAATTTAATTTTATTACAAAATTTTAAAAACAGAACATAAAATTAAATTTAAAAAAAAAAATTTTCTTTTTGAGCGACGAATACCTTCATCTTGCAAAATTCTAGCGACTAACAAGGTTTTGTCGCTCAAAAATAAATTATCATCGTGCAAAGTTTCGAGATACGAATACTAGTCATCCCACGTTTGTATCCTGGTATTTTGTGTGACGAACAATTCGTTCTTAAAAATGTTGTGCGACGAAGGCTAAACCGTCACGCTGTGTTCTTGCAATCAATGCTACTGTTCGTCATGCAAAGTCTTTCTGCATGATCTTTGCGTGATGGATTTTGTGCGAAGAAGTTTCCGTCGCGCAGACTTTTGTGCGATGGAAATACACTTTGCGCGACCAACTTTTTTTTCATCACGTAAATAGTTATATGTAGTTGTGGACAGACAAGTTAATTTTATGCGACGGATTATGACCACATGAAAATTGATGATTTACGTTCCAGCTTCTCATTGTCTAGCTTGCTCTTTAGAAAGGAACAATATCCTTCTTTTATCATCACAAAAATTTCCTCTCCATCGACTTGCATATTATTCTTCTTACTTATCCTCTTCTGATATACATAATATTCTCTCAGTCTTTGAAATTTGAAGATATGGCTCCAGTTGCTGCTCAAATCATGGATGTAACGAGCATCAAATCGCTTGCAGAATCACCTGCTACCAGCTATGTTCCTTCTGCTTATGCCTTCAACATAAACCCCAATGACGAAGCAGATCCGAACAATCCCGAATTCGCAATCCCCATAGTTGATATGGCTCTTCTCACCTTGAGATCTCCTGACAAACGGTCCAAAATAATCCATGACCTCATCAAAATTTGCCAAGAATGGGACTTCTTCATTGTAAGTAGTTTAACTAACTATTAACTATTTCAGTTATTTTTGCGAAAAATATTTGAGTGACGGTTGCTAGTGTTTTAGAGTTACTTGTAGCAATTTGATAAAGAAAACAACAAAAATGATACTCTTGTCACATTTTCCATACATATTTATATCATCTCTCTAACATAAATGAGATCCACATATGTTGGTTTGTGGGAAAATGTTGAATGAAAAATGTGATAAGTGCAGCCTTACTCGAAAAAAAGAAAAAAAAGAAAAAAGCAAGCTAATTAATTATGATCACGATGTATTCATTGCAGGCAATTAACCATGGAGTCCCAGAGAGTCTAATGAAGGCGATGATTGACGCGTGCCATGGATTTTTCAGCCTCCCAGACGAAGAGAATGAGTTCAAATCCGGAAATGATGTGCTGGAGATGTTCAAGTATGGAACCTGCTACAATCTTCTATTAGACAAAGTCCTTCTATGGAGGGACTTCTTCAAGATGAGAGTACATCCCGAGTTCTACTCCCTCTACAAACCGGCTTGCTTCAGTGAGGTTTAAATGGAGTTCAGCAAGCGAACAAGAGAAGTAGCATTGGAGATAACACGCGCAATCTCTGAAAGTTTGGGATTGGAACCCAACTACATGCATGATGTGATGAACATGGATCGCGGCCTACAGATCCTCGCCGTCAACTACTATCCTCCTTGCCGTCAGCCAGAACATGCAATTGATATTCCTCATCCAGAATGAGATGAATGGCCTCCAAGTTGAACATAACGGCAAGTGGCTCACCGTCAATTGCCCTGCCAACGGTTTCTTTGTCAACCTCGGTGACCAAATTCAAATTCTTACTAATGGCAAATACAAGAGTGTGATGCATCACACTCTTGCCATACCACATGGACCATCTGTTGCCATACCACATGGGCCATCTGTTGATAAACTTACCGCACCGGCACCGGAGTTATTGGAAAAAGAAGGCCAAGCTCCGAAATACATTGGAATGAATTATAAGGAGTATATCCAGCTTCAACAGAGCGGCAAGAACTACCTGAAATCCACTTTTAATTACATACTAGCGTAACAAAGCTTTATACACAGTCCCATGGCTTGTTCACACTTCAAACGATCTCAACCATATTGAAAGATCTGCAGCTTCCTTTTAATTTCTTTTTCTTCGAACCGTTTTTAGTCTAAATTTCTCTTCTTTTGTTTCAATGATCATGTCATATCGGTATTGGCTTGATGTGTTATTAGCACCAAACAGCCTTGTAGTTCAATAATTTCAAACATCGCATACTAGCAGCCAATTCAATTGAAAATACGCTTCGGTTTTCAGGGGATGGGGCTTTCAATATGTTTGGTCTTTTAAGCCAGTGATTGATTTGAAATTGAGCATAAAAAATATTACCTAATATAAATAAATAAACAAATAAATCAATAAACAAAATATTAATTTATATATATTTGGTTCAATTCAGTTATTGAACCATCAAAATCGAAATTGAACCAATAGTTTTTGGTTTGGTTATCAATTGGTTTGGTCTTTCCCAGTTTCAGTATAGTGTTTGGTCATTTTTTTTTCGATTTTCGGTTTTACAAGCCCACTCCTAGTAGATATAGATTAAGTTACACAGATATTCCAAATATACACGTAGAACAAAACATCTTAATAATGTAGAGTTGAATTTATACTGTTTTGTTGACCCTAAAAACTGCCAAGCCTATGTGGCGCGAATGTTGAGTAAATAATAAGCTAACTACATCATTCGGTTGTGTGTGGGGCGTGCCAACTCGTTGGCCGAATTCGGTCAGGGACTAAAATATGTTGATGTGGCATTGGGCGTGCTGTTGACTTCTTGATCTTGCGACTACAACCAAGGAAGGAACACGTCTTGACCTTTGGCTTCTAGAGCCTGAAGACAAGGCTGCTAGTTTCTTCGAAGTTCACAAATCGTCGGCGTTGGGTTCAGTCTCGGTAATTATATTCGTGAGAGTATAAGTATGTCGAACTGGTACCAGACTGTATGGGCACAAATACTGGAAAGAGATAAATGTCTTGATTGTAAATGTGGTTCGGCCATCGGAATGCTGAACTCTAAAATGACCTGTGAATATTCAATCACAAAAATAAAACTCAGCTTTAATGTACCGAGCCTAGTAACTTGGTAACACCTTACTTCACCAGGAAGGCTGATGAGATGACCTTATTGACCGAGACTTGGATAAATAATCAGTCGGTTTTGAAGCAGTGTTGTCTATCCAAATTGAAGGTGTGCCTCGGTCCGGTGATTCTACGGCTCTAGTGTTGTCTATCCAAACTGAATATGTCGCCAGTTGCCTTCACAATGCTGTCTATCCTAACTGAAGATGTGTCGGCGAGAAGAAAGAGGAAGAGGAAAAAATCTAAGGGTTGTTGAAAAGCTCGGCGCATGGAAATTTGTGTGTTGGTTTGAAGGGGGTTTGAACGATGCACTCCCTTCTCTATTTATAACAGCGAACCCCCTTATGGTCGAAATTAGAAATTTCCTTGGATTAGAACTCCTCAACCCAATCTGACCAGGTTTCGGCCAAACCTAACCCCTATAGGACTTTGAACCAAGCTCCTTAATGACCCAGATTCATCCCCTAATTCTAAGCATCCTTAGCTTTATGACTCCTTTTTGCACTAGGGTTCAACTACCTCACCCTTATCTAAAGCAATCCTCTTCATAATAGGATTCTGCCAACCTTGACTAGACAGCCCATGACAAGATTCTAGATGAATGTTACTGGACCAAGAGTGACTCTAAGCTTGGCCCAAAATATTATTTTGGGTCCAAACATTGCCCCTTCTCTTCTGAGGTATTCGACCTATAATTCTTGGCTGGGCCTCGACCTTGAAGAAGTGATTTATTGCTAAAGAATAAACCCTTAGCATATTTCTTCTAGTAAACCAGAGAACATTGCAAGCCTCAAATACTCCAACTACCCAGATTCATTTATTAAGCCCGATCTCTCACCCCTGTCAGTTTTCTTAAAAACGTTGCAAAACTTGACACATGGCAACTCCTCATTGTGACTATCCATCTTCATTAATGCGTACCCCCAAGTTCGAGGCATGCAGATGCCGAAACGTCTCTTCATCATAACCTTCATCGTTACACACAATTGTGTATCCTTAATTTGAGTGCTTTTCAGCCTCTAGTAAGTTATAGGCATTGAGCCGAGCATCCACCAAATCTTCCAACTCTTGCACGATGGCCTACTTGACACTGAACAAACTGCTTTGTTCAATAACTCGTAACAAGTTTATGCTTAGCTCGACCGGTAGCATCGTGTTGTGTCCATTAGTTAACACATATGGGGTCGTCCTTGTTGCTGATCAGAGTGAAGTTCGATTTGCCCATAATGCCTCGTTTAACCTTAAATGCACATACCAGGCTTTTCTTTTATCATTTTCTCAAGTTTACCAATTAAAACTTTATTCCTTGCTTTGCCTTGCTCGTTTACCTATGGGTAATACGGCGTGGATTGCTTGAGTCAAATTTTCAAAGTTGTCGTGTATTCTTTAAACTTGTCAGCTGTAAAAATCATGTCATGTCCGTTATAATTGTCTTTGGTATGCCGAAGTTTGTCATGATGTTTTCTTCTAGAAAATTACAAACTTCTTTAGATGTTAACTCGACAAGTATCCATGCATGATCCACTTGGTGAAGTAGTCAGTCACTACAAGTATCAATGCATGAGTTGCTAATCCAGAAGATGGCGTATATTTGTCGATTACATCCATGACACATCCTTTGAACGGCTATGGCTTGGTGACCGTGTGGAGTGATTCGGCCGGGACCCTTTGTATGGGCCAATGGATTTGACATTGTACACAACCTCGCGTATTCAATGCAATCTTTCAACATACTCAGCCAAAAATAATTGTGCCAGCAGAGCAAAAAAGGCTTCATTTTCCCTGCCAAGTTAGAAATGAAACGGCGGAGGAAATTAATTTTGTCGAGTAAAGATTGTAATTGCTTCTTAGTTGTCGAGGGTGGAGCATCAATGATCGCTCAAGCTTTATTCTCATCTACCTCGATGCCACGATGATGTACAAAGAAACCTAAGAAGTTGTTTGTCGATACATAAAAGGCGCATTTGGCAGGGTTCATTTTAAGATTATGTTGGCGTATACAAAGGAAAGTTTACGAAGATCATCTAAATGTGTTCAGCAGTGCTTCGATTTGACCATAACATCATCGATATATACCTCAACGATTGTGCCAATCAGGTCATGAAAAATGGTATTCATAGCGCGTTCATATATGGCACCGGCATTCTTAAGTCCAAAAGGCATGACGGCCCATTCGCAGGTCCTGAGTGCCCTTGTGAACCAAAAAGTAGTTTTTTGGACATCAGCCTCAACAATGAAAATCTAGTTATAACCAGTATGGTTGTCCATGAAAGATAACATCTTGTGGTTTGCTGCAGCATCGATTAACAAGTTTGAAATTGGAATTGTATATTTCATCTTTAGGGGTTGCCAAGTCCAAATTACGAAAATCAATGCAAATACATAGAGCACCACTTTTCTTTACACGATATTCGCCTACCATTCGACTTATTGAGTTGGCAGAATAAAATCGACTTTTAAAAGTCGAATGAGTTCATCTTTTATGTTGAGCTAAACTTCGATTGAGAATT
>JADOBS010300208.1:0-10491 GCA_015708375.1 Cydonia oblonga | reverse complement strand
AACTACAAGCACTGAGTAGGGACGAATTTCTGTTTCAAGGACATTGCGGTACGCAAGCCTCGATTTTAAATATTTCTGTTTGCATTTATTGTTCATCCACTGTTTGCATTTATTATTTATTAGCACATATTGTTGACATATATCCAACATAAATATGAAAGGAAATCAAGGTTAATTCTTAAATTTTTGCTCATCATCCGATTAATGACGGGTTTGCATCTCTATATTTCGCCTACGTACTTTTACCCTTACCTGAGTCAACGAGAAAGGAAAGAAGAGGAAGACACAACTGAAATCTTTGTTATTAATTGACTGTTTATTCGATGCGCATTTCTTCGCTTCTTGTTACGCTTCCTTCTTTTATTCCAGTTTATTGGAATCGGTCAATGTCTGGACGGATTTGGGTAATTAAACATATATGGTTCTTGTCTAATGGTCGAGCGGGTTTTGAGGGGATGTTTCATACAACTGCGGCACAAGTCCTTGGTGTTTTTTATTCTATTAGAGTTTGTGAGTTTGGTGTCTGCAAAAATTCTAGCTTTTATTGAGGCGGTTCGTGTAGCTTGGGTCTGCGATGGGAACACATTTGGATTGAAAATAACCAATTCGACTTCGGTTGTTCACCATCTATACAAAGCGCTGCCTTAGTTGGTGCTACATAATTAGAATAATTGTTGATGATTTTAGGCTTTTTTGACTTTAATCATTTAAGAATATTAAAATTTAATAAAATTCTGATGTTAGATTGAATATTTTAGTCCCTTAATGTGTACTTAATTCAAATTCATATTACATTTTTGTTTTTATATTTAATAGATAACTTGTTTAATGTTATTACATTAAATTTTAAATTTATTATTATACACATTTTAATTCACTAATTTTATTTAATTTTCTCTAATTAGTGTACCTAAACGTCTGTATCATAATATATTTTACTAAATTAGTGTACCGAAATGCCCGTACCTAAATATATTATAGTGAATTTGTGATACATAAGAAAATATGTAAAAACATAAGTGTACCGAAAATTCCGTACCTAACTATATGATACTAAACTAGTGTACCAAAATGTCGGTACCTAAATATATTATACTAAACTAGTGTACCAAAATGTCCGTACTTAAACATATTATACTAACCCAGTGTACCGAAATGTTCGTACCTAAATATATTGTAATTAATTAATGGCAGATAAGAAAATATGTAAAAACATAAGTGTACCGAAAAATCTCTACGAAAATATTTTCTTATATAATTAAGATGCTTATCATAATGAGAATTAAAATTTATAATATTTTTATAAAATTTAAATTCATAAAATTATAAATAAATAAAAAAGAGACATTGAATACATATTTTGGCATTTAATAGGGTTTAGGGACTAAAATCAATTTTTAATCTTGTATAAGACATTTTCTAAACTTCATCTTATATAAGGATTAAAATCTAGTTTTCTAATGATTTTATTCGAGTATTTATCAATTCTAACCAAAATTTACCGTCTAAATTCACAAATGTCAATTTTTACAAATTCTTTCAAATATAGCTAAAAATCTGATTGAATTGACCTAAATACCCATAAAATTAAAACTTGTGTTATTGGGATGCTCCCTCGCCATCCATTCTTCATCTTCTTCCTCTGTGCAATAAACAAAGTCTTCAAGCCGAGCCCTATTTCAACAACTTTAAACATACACACCAAAACCTAATTCGGTTTCTTCCTAATTTGCAGGTAGCCTGATGGGAACTTCCATCCTTTTGGGTTTAACAATTTTACGAAATAATAATACTTTATTATATTGTAGATCCTAAGGCCAAACAACCACTATGATTCCCTCACCAAAAATTGAAATTCAATAACGAAATAGCAATAAAAGAAAAGAAATTAGAACATAAAACTAAGGAAACCAAGCTGAAATATAACAATCAAATTGAAAAGACGAATTTTAGCTCAAAAAAAGACGTATATGTTAAAAGTTAAAACCTAATTGCAAGAAACTGACACCAATATATACGAACTCATAACTGTATGGAACCAAAAAAAAAATTATATGGAACCGAAAAAATTATAGACGTTAATTCTTTTAATTGATGTCCAATTAACTCAAGTAATTAACTTGTAGACGGAGCCTCTGCTGTCTCTGCCTATTTTCATTTTGTTTAACTCCAGTCTCCATCTTTGAACAAACGTAGAAGATCAAATTTTAGCTTTTGTAAATTGGTTTTATTATAAGGGTATTTAGATCTATTCAAGCTGGTTTTCTGCTGTATTTGAAAGATATTATAAAAATTGATATATTTAAAAGTAGAGACTAAATTTTGGCTATACGATAAAAACTCATTTTATTCGCACACATATGTGTAAAGAAGGTTTAGGGTTTGGGATTTGTTAGAGAATTCCATAATTAAATTTAAAATCGAGTCAAGGGGGAATTGCGCCTATAGTTTTTGGCTCGCAATAAATCTAGGGTCCTGATCGAGCAACTAGTAGTCCTATCTATCCACTTCGTCTTTTGATGATCAGATCTAAGAAAGGCAGCCTAATTCCGAAAAAAAAAAGAGAGAAATTCCCCCATAAAGGGTAAAGCCTTAGTTACCGGAAGCTCTCACAGTGTCAAGGCAAATAATCGCTCCTATTGGAAGAAGAGCGTTTACGATCCCTATCTCCTTAATGGTAGCTTTAAAGGACATGTAACGTGCGTAGCTTGTTCCACAATTAAACGGCTCTAAACACTTTCTTTTTCCAATTAACAAAACATCCCTTTTTTCTTCGCTCTTCCGGAACCGGTAAAGAAATTGGTGCTTAGCTTCTTATGGATATGCGGTATGTGCTTATTAATGGTCTACGGACCTAGTATTTGGGGCTTCTACTCATGGTCGAGATTTGTCTTTTTAACTTAGTTCATCGACTATCTTTTATTTCCTTAAATAAAATTTGGTAAAGAAGGGAGAGTGGGGTTTTCTGGTGGAATGATCCCTTCCATCGGAGTTTCGGATCAATGCCCCGAACACAAAGAGCTATCCTCCTCTATCAAAAATGGATAATTTTTTGACTGGTTGAAACAGCTTAAACAAAAACGTAAACCAAATATTTAAACCAAATTTTTTGACTAGGGAGATCAAATCTTTAAACCAAAATAACAAACCAAATAATACAAATTTTTTTAGGCGTATCAAGGACTTTGATAAAAAAATAAAAAAATAAATAAAAACCAATAAGGTTCCAATCAAAGAACATTGGAGACTTATTGGTTTTTAATTAGTATGATTCGAGCAGCGTTAATGGTATGTATCAAGATGGGTTGTGATGCGGTGGATATTGAGTCTAATTCTCAGGTGATAATTAGTATGATTAATGGTGGTATGCTATAGATGCTACTTTGGAGTGTTTTATCCATGATATTGGTCACTTGGCATCTTAATTAGGAGTGGTGAGGTTTGTGTTTGCCAAAGCAGAATGAAAATACCAATGTTCATGTTGTAGCCTCATATATATGTTGCCTCGCATAAAGATACTTACCGTTTGGATACTCTTGTTTCGAAGTTTTTATTTAATATTCTTACTGAAGATGGTTCTATTAGAATTTAATAAAAGTTATCCTTTGAAGAAAAAACAAACAAACAAACAAACAAACTTGTTCCGTGACTAACAGATTCCACAAATAATGGGTATCCCTACAGACTTGGTAACAAATAATGAAGTCCCATAAGAAAAGGACAACAACTTATTCAACAATTAATAATCAGCGAAGTAAATAACGGCAACCTTTAACAATGTTTAACAATAAAAAATAAAAATAAAAATCCCTAAACCTTCAAAGCTTTGATCTCCATCTATAAATACATGCATTTGCAGTTCAATAGTGATTTAGCGCGACAGCCCTAGAAGAGACCCCTCAATCTCAGATATCTCTTCTCCCTCATTTCAGTAAAACCCGATGTCGGCTTCAGAGCTTGCTTGCAGTTACGCCATTCTAATCCTCCATGACGAAGGCATCCCAGTCACTGCTGAGAAGATTACAACATTAGCAAAAGCTGCCAATGTCTCTGTTGAGTCTTACTGGCCTGGCTTGTTCGCCAAGCTTGCTGAGAAGAGAGACATTGACGATCTTATCCTGAATGTTGGCGTTGGTGGCGGCGCTAGTGCAGTAGCCCCTGCTGCCCCAGGTGTCAGCGCGGCTGCCGCCCCAGCTGCTGCTGCTCCTCCACCAGAGGAGAAGAAGGAAGAACCCAAGGAAGAAAGTGATGACGAGGGACTTTTCAATTTGTTCGATTAGGAGCTCCATTCAAACATGACATATACTAATTAGTCCATCTTTGCTGGTTTTTAGTACTTTGAGATTAGGTACCTTATCAATATTGTAGAAGGGCTTTGTTTATTTCTTTTTGGCTTATGATATGTAGATTCCAGGTTTGATGTTGAGCATCTAATTTTGAAGATCTTTTGTTTGGAGAAGGGCTCATGTGTAACAAGTTTATATATGCTGGAAAACTAATAACAATATTAAATTTAGAGTTTGATATTTAATTCAATTTTTATTAAATGAATGGAGATTAATTAGAGGAAATCAGTTTTCTTTCAAAGGGTTTTATGGAACGAGTTTATGTTGGAAAATTAATTTACGAGGCATATTGATTCATTCATGCAAAGGCATGCCAATGCCTATATAAAGGACTTAATAATAGAGTTTGTTTTCATAATTAGAAATTAGAATATCTACTGAGAGGGTTCAAGCACAATTTGGTTCCGTCGTACTTTGTGGATTAGAGTACTACTTTCGTAAAGTGAAAGACGTTGTTTCTTCTGCGAGACATTTGCCAAAGCAAATTTTGAGACACCGGTGAGTGGCAATCTTGTATGAAGGACATAATATCAAATACTAGATTCAATCTCAAGTTTCAGGTGTTCCTAACCCATCCTCATGATTTAGTAATTGATGTGTTTGTTTAGATCATGGCCACCGTACTCTAACCAAATTAATAATGATTTATTTAATATTTTAGTCCCAACATTTAGGATTATACTGTAAGGACTTTCTATTCGAGACAATATTGGACTCGAATATTCTCTTAAAGTTCCTAAATGAGTCCTCAAAAGTGGTGGTTAAGGACTTCCGTTGAAGATGCTCTTAGTACCGATCATTATGCTCTATATTTTATTTTTTAGTCCATTTATGACTGACCCAAAAGAACATTAAACCCAAAACGTAAACATGTACGTTTCGAATTCAAAGCGACAGAGTTCTTCAGAAATTGAACCATCCATATATATAAGATTTTTAGGGTTTCTGGAGTCTATATTCAAGTGATAAAACACAAGTTTCGCCAAAACGAGAAAAGAAAATGTCAATATCTGAGAAGCAGATGAGCAACACAAGATTAAGAATAGGAAAACAATAAACACACATTTCCATTATTTTTTTTGTTTGATTTATTCAATCTAATTACCAAAAGTGTAAAAATGATGCGTGAAAAGCTAAAGAAAATCACCTCCACTACAAATAACTACAAGTTATGCTAACAAATAAAAATAAAAACAGAAACCAATTATTACACACAAATAGTAACTTCTAATGTAAGGCTTACATTAAATATCTTTTCTGACACTACTGCAAAACCAAGGTTCCATACAATTAAAAATTAGTAAGCACTAAGCAGATGACCTTTGGTTTCGTTTAGCTGATCGATACTCCATGCACCTGAACGGTGACGGTGCTACCTGTCTTTGTTTCTCCAGCTGCTTCCATTTAGCCTTACTCTTCCAAATTCTAACAAATAATAATTTCCATTCAACAATCACCTCTCCTCGTTGTCCTCGTCTTCTTTTCGCTGGACTCTCAAACCCCCTCTCAATCTCTTCATAATACTTATCCCTCCATAATAACTCACCAATAACATCATTAACCATATTTTTCATCCCCTTACAAACGCATGCTAGTTTGACAATGTCAACACCAGGCAGAGACTCCAAAACCTTCATTTTGAGCTCCGATGGAAGACCCATAATCCCAGTTGGAGACGCCGACCCCGGCTTTTGCCCAAACTCAATCGGAAAAGGCAATACAATCGGAAAACCAGGATTTCTGCGTAGCTCAATCAGAAAAGGCAGTACAATCTCATCCTTGACGATCTTCCAAAACCCGAAGAGCAAATTTTCCACAGACCGATACAAACCCCTCCCTTGAAGACCCACATTCTTATTTTCCCAAAAAAATTCAACCGCGCTACCAAACCTTTCCTCATGCAAACATAGATGGCGTTGAGGCCAGTAAGTGGCAGACCGGTGGCCGATCAAACACCCGTAAACATTGAAATAATCCCCCCTACTCTGAAACCTCAGCGCTATCCCCCTTACTGCTTGGATCACGTAAGAATTGTTAATACTTTCTCTTTTAATATCATGCAAAATATGAGGCGAAGTATAAGGCACCCACATCGTCCGATGATCCAGCGCTGGCCATTTGTTCAAGAGATGAAATCGCTCACTTGACTGCGTTCCTGAAATCGGATCGAATACAACAAAACCGGCCTCTAAGAGCATCGCATGGACTGCAATAACCAAGCGCTCTCGATTGCTTCGATCATCTGCAAACTCCTCCGTCAGTACACTCATCAACCTCAAGTAAAAGAGCTCGAAGTCGGAGTACTTGTTAACCACCGCCTCACTAATTTCCATACTTTCTCAATCAGAAAACTTTGGGGTTCTAGAATTCAAATCAGTAGTAGACCCTTCGAAAATAAGGGTTTCTATTTTACGAGGAGGGAACCGATAAAAACAACCCTAAAAACAATTCTTTTTTTATATGACACATGCACGTTGAGCAAATTTTAACGCATATTAGTTTTGGCGGTCAAAACAAAGAAACCAGTTTGGGCTTTGTATTTTTTCTTGTAAAAATGAGCTTTGGAACTCTTTATTTTAACTTTACGTGTATGTAGGGGGCTCTATTTCTTATGTCATGATTCATAATGCTGTGGATACGCGTGTAGCGTATTCTCAATTGATAACGCTAATTTAAAATCCTTTTAGTACCACTTTCGCGGGTTATCTCTTTAATAGTAGAAACTTCCGTCTTGGTTATGTGTTGCAGTCAATAAAAGCAATTTGCAAGGAATAAGCTTACCCGCATGATCTGCAATGTTCTGTTTTAATATGGTTATATAATATGTAAGTTTGTCTTCAAATGCTATAATTTTTTTTATTGGAACGCCACATGACAGTGAATCAGTTTCATACAAGTCATTCTCGCAATGAAGACATCATCATCCTAGTGGCACCATTAGTGCCCCTTAGGACCAGGGTCGGCCCTGAGAATTTGGGACCCTAGGCGAGCCTTCGTAATGGGGCATTAGAGTTCTTTGACCCCCACTCCTTTGTACATTAATATGTATAAAAATGAATTCGCTAAATACATGAAAAAGTCTACATCAAAGATCATTAAAAAATAATATTAAAAGAAAAAAGATATACAAACATTACTTAAATATTATACGTCTTGCGTTTTTAGACGCAAATGTACTAATTAAGTTTACATAATCTAATTTTTCAACCAATTCATTTTCAATTGATAAAATAGTTAACCCATTCAACCTTTCTTGTGACATAGTTGATCGAAGATAAGATTTGATGGACTCTAATTTTTAAAATCTTCCTTTTGCAGAAGCAACTGTAACTGGTATGGTTAACAAAATTTTATAAGCAATCCATGTATTCGGGAAACAACCATCCATTTGTCTTAGATATTTCAACACTTTCATTGCCTGATTTATTTCCTTCGGTAAGGTTTCTCTCAAAATTTTTAGCTATAGAAAAAAAGTTTTTCCCATCATTATCAAAATCCTCACCATGTGAAGACCGAGAGAGAAGAGCGATAGTTTTTATGAAAAAAAAGAGTGAAAGCGAGTGGGTTGTATTGAGAAAAAAGAACTGGCATTTTGAATTTTAATAGATATGAAGGAGTAAAACTATAGTTAAGGAGTAATATTAAACTAAACATGGTAAATACCAAAAATATATATGCAATATTTGGGAATTTCTTATATATTCAGTAATCTCCAAAGTGGAGTATATATAGGAGTTACAATTGGTATTACATATGTACTTCACCAATGTGGGACAATAAACTACTATTTACACTTTAGCTAATATATAACTCGCAACACTCCCCCTCAAGTTGGTGCAAAGATGTCACGCATGCTCAACTTGTCAAGCGAGTTGGAAAACACAGTATTAGACATAGTCTTAGTAAGGACATCAACAAGTTGATCTTCAGATCCCACAAACGGAAACATAATAATTCCAGCATCCAAATTTTCCTTGATGAAATGTCGATCAATCTCCACATGTTTTGTTCGATCATGTTACACTAGATTATGAGCAATCTCAATAGCAGCTTTGTTATCACAATGAAGTTTCATAGCACCCTTGAGTTTAAACCCAAGATCTCTCAACAATTTTTTCAACCATAACAACTCACATACACCATGAGACATACCACAAAACTCAGCTTATGCACTTGACCTAGCCACCACTTTTTGTTTCTTGCTTCTCCAAGTAACTAAATTACCACCCACAAATGTAAAGTATCCAGATGTAGATCGCCGATCAGTGATAAAACATGCCCAATATGCATCTATATAACATTTGACATTCAAATGACTATTCTTGGAGAAAACCAAGCCTCTGCTAGAAGCCATATTCAAGTACCTCAAAATACGGGTTACTGCATCCATATGAGCTTCACTAGGTGAGTGCATAAACTAACTTACCACAATAACTACATAAGCAATGTCAGGGCGAGTGTGAGACAAATAAATTAATCTCCCCACAAGCCTCTGATACTATTCCTTATGAGTAGGAACTTGATCTAAAAATATGGCCAGACGATGATTCTGCTCAATTGAAGTGTCAACAGGTTTGCACTCTAACATACCTGTTTCAGCTAACAAATCAAGAACATACTTCCGTTGAGATAGAAAAATACTATGCTTGGATCGTGCAACCTCGATTATAAGAAAATACTTCAATTCACCCAATTATTTCATCTCAAATTCAGTAGCTAGGTACTTTTGAAGGCGTTGTATCTCTTTCTGATCATCACCAGTCATCAACATAAATAATCAATGAAGTTAGCTTACCATTATGTCGCTTTAGAAACAAAGTATGATTTGAATGACTCTGGATATACCCAAACTTCTTCATTGAACTTGTAAACCTCCTAAACCACGCTCTAGGAGATTGTTTCAAACCATACAAAGCCTTTCGTAACCTGCATACAACACATTTTCCAGGAAATGTTCTGATACCAGGTGGGAGATCCATATAAACTTCCTCCTTAAGATCACCATGAAGGAAAATATTCTTAACATCAAACTGCAACAGAGGCCAATCCTGGTTTGATACTAAGGACAGAAGAACACACACGGTATTAAGTTTGGCAACAGGAGCAAAAGTCTCTGATAGTCCACCCCATAGGTTTGAGTATAACCCTTAGCAACTAATCTGGCTTTATACTGGTTAATAGAACCATCTGCTTTGTGCTTAATAGTGAACACCCATCTACATCCAATAGCTTTCTTCCCATTTGGTAAAGGAACCAAATCCCAAGTAGAATTCTTTTCCAAAGCTTCCATCTCAACTTTCATGGCATTAACCCACTTAGGGTCAGACAAAGCATCTTGCGATTTTGTTGGAATTGATACACTAGATGGTTGACATATGTAAGATGCATATAGTTTGGACAAACGATGAGTAGACACATAATTGTTGATAGGATATTTGGCTTTGGCATGCATATCAGGCTCATATTGTACTTTAGGTTTTCCACGATTAGCTCGTGGAGGCAACTGATAAGTAGAAAAATCATCAGAATTTACCTCATGTATAGCATCATCTTGTACCAAACTATTAGAAGAATCATCACTGAACGAACCATTATCAGGCAACTCGTTAGACATACAAGCAGCAGGTAACCGATCATCAGAAGGTAATTCATCAGACATACTAACAAGTAACTCGCTAGGCATATCTGATTTGTCGTCAGTAGAAATAGTTACGGGAATGACAAGTGACTGATCACTATCTATAGCTGACTGATCAATATCACGTAACATAAAATGTTATGTTCCCAACTCTGCTTGTAACACATCATCCATACCATCTCTTCGAATCTGCACTTCACTCCATTTCTTCCCTTGAAGTGGAGAGTCGAAAGAAGGCTTCACAAAATACGAAACTTCCTCATTGAATGTGGCATCCATGGTTATATAAGTATTCTGAGTGGGAGGATGATAACACTTATAGCCTTTCTGATTGTTAGCATACCTAATAAAGACACATCGGAGAACACATGCATCAAGTTTACTCTGCTGATGAGAGGAGACATGCACATACGCAATACACCCAAACATTTTCGGAGGAAGTTTTGATACAGAAACAAGAGAAACATGTTTTTGTATCACATCAAGCGATGTCTAAAAATCAAGAAC
>JADOBS010300207.1:0-10490 GCA_015708375.1 Cydonia oblonga | reverse complement strand
CTAGGCTTTGAAAGTCATGGGTTTTAGAATTGTTTTTGAATGCATGCCTACTTTAAAGTGTTATTAGTTTGCATATGTGTTCAAATGTTCTCACATGTTCTTAGCTAGGACAAAATTTTTCCTTCAGTCCCAAGGCACTCAAGCCCAGATGTGAGGCTTCCATAAGCCCATGTTCGCATTAGCCATGTAGCCCAACACGTGCTACCCAGGCTAGCAGGTCCAGCTCTAGCGAGGCCCACAAGCGTAGATAAATAACTGCAACGCCCAATCCAGCCCATTTTGCAAGCAGGCCCAACCCGCACGACCGAGCGCGCAGTCGACACAGGTCAATCCGACCCTGGTTTTGCACCATTACTAGCCATTTTTCAATGTTCCGAACCCAGTTTTTGGTGTTTCAGACACGTTTTTTTGTGTTTTGACCTATTTTTATGCATATTTGGCTCATTGAAGCTCAAAATTTATGCTCGATGTCCACTTCACTTCCACCACTCATGGAGATGCACTTCAGACGAGTTGCTTAACTTTAAATGGAGACCTACGCATATCCTAATAAACTACAGACTTAATAAACTCCCTCGCGCAGCAATCCACTATAACGAGTCGACTCCTTAAGCACATCAACAAGCAGCACACTCTTGACGAGGTGTCCTGAAGTAGAACAGAAGCTAATGACGATATTTTTTTCGAAGGCGTCCCGACAAGCAACTGCTCAACCAGCCATGAATTAGGTATTCAGGTAGCATGCACTCCCTCATTAGCCCCGTGGAAACATTTTCTCCTGCCTTGGTGCGTTGAGAAAGTGGCCATCCTAGAAAATGCTAGTAGGCGAATGCATATCCACTATTAGGTCCACGCTCTGACAAACAGTTAAGACCCGAATCTGGCACAGTGTTCACTCGCAATATGGATCACAGGAAGTTCTTCCCACCTTATACCGGAGTAGGTAGCACATGGAACATGAAAAAGTTCAACTGGCACTCGATGCCTAGTACCCTCACGAGTAGCCCGCTAGCTAGCTACAAATGAACAACTTGTATTGCATTCGTGACACAGACGAGCAAACCTCTGAGAAAAGCAACACAAACATACAATCCAACTAGCAATCTACACCAAGCGCAACCACAAGCAGTCATCTTGCTAGCCAATAATGAACGGTGTATACCACAACCGTAACACGAAAGAGCAAGACATAAAAAGGGCAGCACAAACCCGCAGGGCATCGCCTAGGGCAGTTGAAGGCTCCGCTACCTCAACAAAGGAAGATTTGAGCGATCTTGGATATGAAGTCCCCTACTACTCTAAAGGAAATCTAAGGTCTAACCAGGCAAGCAGCAGTACTCAACCGTTTTCTTTCACAATCTAATGACTGATACAAGCTTTTTTAAGGTGATCAGAAGACACAACGAGACAAATGGAATGACGAAATGCCAGAAAGCATTTCAGGACTTGAAGCAGTACCTAACGTCACCTCCTTTACTATCTAAGCCGGAAGCAACAGAGGACCTATACATCTATATGCGCTATTTGAAGCAACAATGAGCTTTACCCTTATACAAGAAAAGTTGAGGGCCCGACTACTTATATTCCATAGTTCAAAAGCTCCCATCGATGCGAAAACTAGATATGTGAAAATCAAAATTGTGATTTTGGTGCTAGTTGTTCTAACCCAAAAGATCAAGTCGTACATTCAGACACAAACAATCATTGTTATGATGCAATATTCTGCATAATCCAGAAGCACGATGAAAAAAGCGTAGACACTAACAGACATTCTGATGAATGTCACAACTCAGCCCAAAGGCACGTTGGGGGCATACGAGCACCAAAAGGACATATTAGCCCAACCTACAGGAAAATTCCTCCAATTACATGGGAATGAAAGCATGCCTTGTCCTCATTCCCTAAACAGTACCATACATGGAGCAGGCCACCACAAGTAGTCAAGCACCACTTATCGTTATGCACAACTTAGCCCTAGAATGGCTCAATATTGACAGTTGAACACTGTCTCCTACTGTGCGTAACACAGCCCCATCATGCCTTATCTCAATGGCCCCCAACCATTCCTATCATGCACAACGGTTCTCAGCCATGCCAAATCTGTCTTGCGGTTCCCCGCCGCGCCGATCAAGCCACCGACATTCCTAACTTCGAAGCATCCAAAGATGGAGTAGAATACAAGGCTTTACTAACAACCCCTGTTAGCGAAAAACTTAAAGGTGAAGAAGCTCGCAATCTATCCAGATTCATAGCTGATCATTAATCAAGCATTTAGGGAGCACACAATGAAAGATCCAAGGATGGCGCACTACTTGAAGAAGGTCTGGGAGCAGTACAATGTGTTCCCCACTTACACCCTTATGTAGGTTACACAATGTAACGTCCCAAAAATTATTCGGAAGCTAAACCCGATTTTAGGCCAAAACAAAACCATGGTTAATCAAAACTCTATTAACTACAATAAATTTCCTTATTTGACACTTATTCATAAAATTTATTGCGGCTACTTATGGCTGCATCTAACCTCCATGTTAGGCTACCTACGTATCCTCAAACAGGATCAAGTCATTCGTCGTTCACCATTCATGATTAAATCGTTTACTATAGTATTCAAGTATCGGACATTAACAAAACTAGGTTCAAACCATGGAATTTCATCAAACGGATTTCAACTATACAATTAGAGTATCATATTTAGTTTAAAAATGCCAAGTTGGCCCACTGGCCACACGTCTCCGCATGCAGCGGTTTCCGACGAGAGAAAACCCAATTTTCTGACTAACTCTAAATTCTACCAACTTTTATAAGAAGATAGAGCTCAAGACAGGGATCAACTTTTATACTTTCTGCAAAGTCCAAAAGTGGATGAAAAATGGTCAATTCTAGCTGTAAAGTCAACAAATTCTTAAAGCTTCACGGCATCGATTCGCCACCTACGGTGGCCCAACAGGGTCATGGCTGGTCAAGATTTACTCCTAGGAGGAAGGACTACGAGTCCAAGGTGGTGGCATTGGCCATCACTTCCCCGATTTGCCAAAAAAATGAAAAGGTTGGCCTAAACACTGTTGGTTTTCGTCAACTTTCTTGGCCTCACACCGCCATGTACGGTGGTTAATCAAGATGTTTCTTGGGTGGGTTTTGTAGAGGGTAGTGAGAGCTTCAAGATGGTGGTGGTGGCATCAAAATATTCCACCGGGGTTTGCCAGATTCGACGTCAGAAGTTCATGGGTCGTAGTGGGTCGATTTGGGTTAGTTTTCAAGGTTTTTGGGCTTCTTAACCAGGTTTCCCTAAATTGGAAACCTCCTAATTTTGGATGACTAATTAGACACTTACTACTAATAGTAAGTCCACATGTCTAAAATATCTCATACTTCCAGGCTCGTAATTTCTCTGTTCTAACTTGGAATTAAGATCAGTTTGCACCTAAGTGCTCGTGGAATTGAACTCTACCTAATTAACTCAAGAGTTGACCGAAAAGGTCAAGAAAATTAAGAAATGAACAAAATATCCCTCACTTTGTTTTCTCGAAATCGGAGAATCTAACGAACTTCAATTAAATCTCTGGAAAACTTCTAAAATAAAATAAACTACTAAAATTCAGAATGGGATATCACCCATTAAAATAAATCTCATCCTCGAGATTTTTTCTAAATAATAAAACTGGATTTAAAACCAATTCCACAATTCCATTTATTTTGAACAAAACCAAAACTTCAGTCTATGATTTCATTCATGTCCGAAAATAATAACTTAATAAATAAACCACCATGGTCTTCGTAAATATTAAAATTTCCAACCACAATCATTGGCAATGCCAATAATTTTCATTGGTTATATGAAAATGTTACCACGATTCTTTCTCAGAATTCGAGTACATAATAATCCAACTTGATGACCAGTCATGCAGTCGATTACCCATACTTTAATCTCACCACAACACAAAGTAGGGTAACAAGAGTGTCCATTTGCTTCCTACACCACATGGATCACAAGTACCCTCCTTACAAACTATGGATACAAGTCCATCCATGTAGGCCTCCAGAGATTTAGGGGATCAACCTAAGGCAGGGCACAGTGCCCTTCACTCTTAGTTCCTCTCAATCTAGGAGTGTCCATGTCTTCAGCTATACCACATAGACTATCCCGCATGATTAGCCCGTCCTCATAACACCCTCTGAAGGTTTAGCATATTGAAACCCAGGGGAACCACACAGTTCCTTTCACTCTCAGGTCATCAAAATATTCCATGGAAGCTGCACTCAATCTCTTGACAATGAGTGATTCACAATATATATATATGCATTTCACATGAATGCACCATTATCCATAGTACTTATGATATATTTCAAACCAACGAAGAACTCAAGAATATAGCATATTGTAGAACATGATCGTTTGCTCTGATACAACTTTGTAATGTCCCAAAAATTAGTCAGAAGCTAAACCCGATGATAGGCCAAAACAAAACCATAGTTAATCACAACTCTATTAACCGCAATAAATTTCCTTATTTACACTTACTCATAAAATTTATGTCGATTACTTATGGCTGCATCCAACCTTCTTGTTAGACTGCCTATGTACCCTCAAATGAGATCAAGCCATTTGTAGTACACCATTCATAATTAAACTGTTTACTATAATTTTCAAGAATCGAACATTAAAGAAACTGGGTTTACACCATGGAATTTCATCAAACGGATTTCAAATATAGAATCAAAGATCGAATTTAGTTTAAAAAGACCAAGTTGGCCCACTGGCCATGTGCCCAATTTTCCTACTAACTCCAAATTCTACCAAATTTTACAGGAAGATAGAGCTCAAGATAAGGATCAACTTGTATAGATTCCACAAAGTCCAAAAGTGGACGAAAAAGGGTTAATTCCAGCGTTAAAGCTGACATATTCCTAAAGTTTCCCAGCATTAATTCACTGCCTATGGTGGTCTAACGGGATCATAGCTGGTCAGGATTTACTCATGGGAGGAAGGGCTACAATTCTCAAGTGGTGGCATTAGTCATCACTTTGCCGATTTGCTGAAAAAAATATAAAAGGTGGCCGGAACACTGTTGGTTTTCGTTAGCTTTCATGGCCTCGCACCGCCACGTACAGTGGTTAATCAAGGTGTTTCTTGGGTAGGTTTTGAAGAGGGGAGTGAAAGCTTCAAGATGGTGGTGGCATCGAAATATTCCACCGGAGTTCGCTGGAATCGGCATCGAAAGTTCATGGGTCGCGGTGGGTCAATTTGGCTGTTTGTCTGGGTTTTTGGGCTTCTTAACCAGGTTTCCCAGAATTGGAAACCTCTTCATTTTTGGCTAACTAATTAGAGACTTACTACTAATAGTAAGTCCACATGTCTAAAATATCTCATACTTCTGGGCTCGTAAGTTCTGTGCTCTAACTCGGAATTAAGATCTGTTTGTTCCTACACGCTCGTGGAATTGACACTACCTAATCAACTCAAGAGTTGATCGAAAAAGTCAAGAAAATTAAGAAACGAATGAAATACCCTTCACTTCGTTTTCTCGAAATCGGAGAATTTAACGAACTTCGATTAAATCTCCAAAATATTTTTAAAATAAAATAAACTACTAAAATTCGAAATGGGATATCACACACAAGCTATTCGAAGTCTTAAGCAGATCACTGGAACAAGACTTTAGGCAAAGGATAATTTTAAATGTTCATCAGTCCAACTTTCCTCAGCTGCACTCATAACAACAACTTCCATGCACTCTAGTACGAGAGGGTAAACTAATTTCCCGACACCTATCAAGGTCTGCTCTCCAGTGTGAGAAGGTAAACTAATTCCTTGATACCTATCTAGGTAAGCTCTCCAACGCAAGAGGGTAAACTAATCCTCAACACCCATCTAGGTAAGTTCTCATGTGCGAGAAGGTAAACTAATTCCTCGACACCCATCTCAGTTTGTTTTCCAATGTGCGAGAGTAAACTAATTCCTCGACACCCATCTGAGTTTGCTCTCTATTGCGAAAGGGTAAACTAATTTCCTAAACACCCATTTGGGTTTGCTCTCTAGTGTGAGATGGTAAACTAATTCCCCGACACCTATCTGAATTAGTTTACCCTCTCGCACTGAATTGTAGACCCAGATGGGTGTCGGAGAATTAGTTTATCCTCTTGCACTAGAGGGCTTACTCATATGGGTGTCAGGGAATTAGTTTACCATATCGCACTAGAGAGCCTACCAAGATGGGTGTCGAAGAATTAGTTTACCCTCTCGCATTAGAGAGCAGACCCATATAGGTGTCAGAAATTAATTTACCCTCTCGCACTAGAGAGCTTACGTAGATGATGGTTTGGGCAGTTGTAGTAGACAACAGTTGAGCCAAGCTTATCAATAACTTTTTGGATCTTCATTGAGGATAATGTAATGTATCAACTATGCTGGAATGTAGAAACTGCATAACAATTGGATAATCCTCGGCCTGTGTTCATCGATGTGCTTAAGACCTCCAACTTATTTGGATAAGCCTTAACGGGATTCAGGGGGTGATGGAAGATTTCCCCCAACACTTCCTCGTATCGTTACTCAATGAAAGTTGGATGCTTCCTTCTTCTGGAGCTGCCCGTGGCCTGAAAGTGCTTAGATCTAACAAAGATTCCATTAATCCGCATCGTCGTCAAGAAGGTTCAGTGTTGGCTTTCACTACTTGTGTAAGCTGTGCCGCTGACTTGTCGAGATACTCATTGTACCGACCCTCATTTGTCAACTTCTCGAGGTACTGCTTCCACTTCAGGCAGCCATTGGTAGTGTGGCCTAGTCTTTGATGGAACATGCAATACTTGATCCAGCCTGGTAAGATTGCCCTTCATGGGTGGCGGTAGTTCGAACCAAGGTTCGTTCTTGAGCTTATGGAGAATTTAGCCAATTGAAACTGTGAACTTGGTGAATGTTTTGGGCGCTATGTATTCTCTGGTTAGGAAATGGTTCTTGCACTTATTTTCAGACTCATTTCACTGCTTAGCCTCATCCCATAATGTGTGCCTTTCTGCCAAAGCATAAGAAGATCCTAGGGTCAGTTCCTCACCCATGATTAATTCTCTGAATAAAGGGTGCTCGGTGGGAAACCCATTTATAAACGATGTCGTTGTTATACATTTATTACAACCAACAATCTTGGCTTTCTCCGCCTTGAACCTCTTGACATAGTTGTGAATTAACTCATTCGGGTCCTTCACGATGCTGAATAGGTAGTCAGACGTTATTTTAATTAAGCGATTAGACGAGTATTCCTTAGTGAAAACTAAAGAAAGTTTGTTGAAACTTCATATCAAACTGCAACAATAGAGTGTGAAACTGGTCTTGCGCCTCGTCTTGTAGAGTTGTAATAAAAATCTTGCACATGAGCGCATCATTGTTCTTGCAGAGGATCATGATACTGTGATAATACTTGAGATGTCACTCCGGATCTACGTCTCTCTTGTGTGGGGTGAAGTGAGGCATAGTGAACCTACAAGGTGGATCTATCCACTTAATCTCATATGTGAATGGTGATCTGCTCATATCAGTTATGTCTCTTCAAAGCGCTCAATCCACTGTTGCTCAGTTAAGAGCCTTTCTACTTTTTCTTGATTATGCCTTTGCTAGGGTAGTGAGAGGCTCTGTTTCCCTTGGTGTCGACCTACCAAGGTTCTAAAAGATGCTAGGTGCTAGTCGAGCGGGCAGGCTGGGGCCTAGCGCCTATCCAACGAGCTGGGGCCTAGATGGAAGCCTACACGGACTACGTGGATTTAAGTAAATTTATTATATATTATATAAATAAGTATCTATTTATACTTAAAAACACATAATTGTATACAGAAATTGTAAAATAAAATGATATATAGGTTACAAAGTATTAGAACATATTGAAAACATGAGAACAAGTAAACAAGTCTCTTACATTTGATTAAAAAGTAAAATGCAAAATGAAAGTTGTTGATTTTCTAAGTGAGAGTTGAGACCTAGGTGATGTCTAAGCAGGTTTAGGTGAGTTAAATGGGTGCTTAGGCTAGTGAGACGGAGGTCTAAGTGGGTCTAGGCGAAATTTCTTAATTTTCACACGCCTAAGGACTAATTGGGGCGGTAGCCAGCTGCCTAGGCGGCGCTAAGCGTGGATTTTTAAAATAGTACTACCTGCTGGTCTGTGATATTCTTTCATTTTTCCTACTCGTCTATGTTGTGGTTGTGGTGCACATGGTTCGTCTCTGGCTAATGAGCGAGCTGTTCGCAGTAATGTTTGGTGTGGGCTACTAGTTGAACTCGAGCCAAACTATGTATGTTCTTCCCTCTATCCATCATGATGCCCACTCTAGTGCATGGTAAGAGGAACTCCTTGCGGGCCTGGCCGCGAGTTGACACTTCGACTAGAATGTCTAGAATACTAGTCGGAGTGCGGTCCCAAAAATGGACGTATAGGTTGGGTGCTGCCAAAACACACGGTTCATGGCTAGTTGAGTGGCTATTTGCTAGGACATTACTGGAAAAAAGTCACGATCATCTGCCCTTGACATGCTTCTAGACACCTTGTTTAGGGCGTTTTGCATCTCGGTGTGCTCCAAGAGCTAACTCACCAAGGTCATTTTTTGAGTGAGGGCATTTGTTAAATCTACGACCTGCCAGGACAGGTATTGATTGCCATTGGGGGTGGAACACAGCATAGGCCTCCTGCCCGTGGTTTGCGGCTGCAACTGAAGTGTAGGGTGCTGCTTGGTGGCCATGTGGTGGCTGCTGGGTAGTGGCCACGGTGGTGGTGGTGGTGCTCCGTAGCAGTAGGGCTTCTCATGTCGTCGAGGGCATTCCTCGTGGTTTTGAAATTTTCTACCACGGTATCCTTTCTCCAAAGACTGATCAAGAAACTTTTTTAAGAAAAATGAAATGACATTGCGTGTGAGAAATTCAATGTAATAAAAAATCCCAAAAACCAATCGCGAGAGTCTTCTTCGAGTGTTTGGATCAAGCTATCATTGAAAACACCAATTTGTGGTAGCAAAAATCCGTTGTCTTCAATCTTGACGAATTTGTACCTACAAAACAATCAACCCTTTTAATCAAAGACCAAAGTCTCACACGCCCACGAGGTGAAGGGTTTGGCCATGGATCTTCAATGCCTAAGTTAGTTTATCTGAAAAGAGTACGTATTAAGGGATTTTAGGGGTAGCCAATGCTTACCAAAATTTGGTGAAGATGGAGGTATTTATAGGGAGGTGGCCATAGGCTTAGGATTTTGACTTACACATGGCGGCTTCTCTTTCGCTAAGGTGTGTCATCCGTAGGATGGATGAGGAAAGAATATTCCCAATATATTAATTAGGAGAAAATATCTTCAGATAATGGTGGAAGTATCCTAATTGATTGTGATAGGGATTCTTTACTCGATTGAGTTGATTTTTAATTGGAAATGTATTAAAGATAGGATTTAGTAATTTTTAATATCTTTGACTTTTCCATGCCACGAGCAAGGGAGTTTGAGCCGTCGTTGTCTGCTTGGACCTTCAGGGATGCTAAGCTACCCGTGAGAACTATTAAGGGTCCTGTCCATTTAATGAGGGTGATCTTATCTTTTTTGAAAAAAAAAATCACATATCGTCTTTTGGATTTTTGAGATTGTTAGAGTCCTACTAAAACCACCCCATTGTCTTATTTTTCCATCCACCTTTTAATAAAAATGTTAATCACATAATTATCCTTTTAGCAAAAGACTTTTAAATCCATATTTATAAATTCGTTATAACTTTAATTAAATAAACTAAAAGAGAATAAAGAAAAACTAAAACTAACAAAAGTAAAAATAAATCCATCACTCTCCCAAATCATCCACAATGGGTTGACGACTATTAAATCTTCAATCATCCATTACCCTCCCCAGCGACATACACCACCTTACTCTCCCTTTCAATTCCAGTACTACCACCTCGACCCTCTCTTCCTTTTCTTCATAACAACGACGACAATCAAGACTTTAAAATCGAAAAATACCTAATTCATGTTGGAATAAATCGGCTTCTGTATTGGAGCAATTTTCCCCATGTCTTTCTCTTTTCTTCCCCGTACTTCTCTCTTCCCCCCCCCCCTTCAGTTTCTATCTCTTTCCAAATGAGATGTCGCCAAGCAGGTGTCAAAGGTTTTGGTTTTTGATAGGGGTGGGAGGAGGTTCTAGTACGGCTAGGGTAGCTAGTGGCAATTAAGGAAGCATGAAGTTTTTTCAAAAAACATATTAATATTACTCTTTAAACAAATTAAAAATATTAGAGGTTATTTTAGGAATAAAGGTGGGTGGACAAATAACATTTTAATTTTTTAATTTTTATGGTGGGTGAAATTATAATATGGGTGTAGAAATAGGACAATGGGGTGAGTATATTGTTTGTACCATATTTGGGCCTCGTGTATTTGGGCCTTGGGCCTCGTATTTGGGCCTTGGGCCTCGTACTTGGGCCTTGGGCCTAAAGCCCACCACAAATGTAAAGGAGGAGGAGCCCTTATT
>JADOBS010300206.1:0-10489 GCA_015708375.1 Cydonia oblonga | reverse complement strand
ATTTTCATTTTTTCTTTGCTAGAAAATGATACTTCGTGCAATCAAATCTCCAGTCACCATCACACAACACCCGAAATCCACAACCCATTGAAACTCGGCAACACCACATCGACTGAATTGATTTACCAAAGAATTACAAATGAGAACACAAACTACTGCCAAATAGACATGAACTCTATCCCCCATTCCCGTGCTCCGACCCACAAGTACGGATGTGAACAGTCAGGAGTCTGCAAAGCCTCAAATCCTCTCCCCCAGGCTCCTTCCTTGTGACTGTACCGGGACCATAACATGACAGTTAAGAAGGACGAAATTTACCATGAAGCCTTTCCACCAGGGGAGCGGTTAAAAACTGAACACGAACATATGTATGAGTGAGTTCGGATTACAATACAAGATACAGTGCCACCATCAGCGCAGCGAAACAAAGTGCCTGCCTTAACGAGGTACTCTTTTCCGACTTAGTATTTCCTGTTCTTTTAGTCTATGCTGGAATCTTGCAAGGCGGGCTTGAAGGCTAACCAGACCAGCTGCCTTGCGGGAAAGAACAAAGCTCAACTGGGTCACATAGTTGTCTATGAGGCTGCCCGGTTGGTCCACTTCTGCCAACAGTTTCATTTCCTGGTGCCCAAACAACACAGATGAGCACCATGTGAAAAGATGAAAGAAAAAGTCATTCAAAATCAAAATTCATATACATACAAAATCAAACAATAACTTATAACGGAGAGTGTGGATATTATGTACGACTGACGATAGCAAATCAAAATATCTTTAAAAGCAAAAGACGAAAATTTTCACTTACTTCGCGAACAATTTCCATTGTATCCTCAATTTCTTTTCTATGGGCAGCAATTAGGGCCTCTTCTTCCTAGAACAGTCCAATCAAAAGATTAGCTAAAGGTGCAGGAGACTTGAAAAAGAACTACCCAATTAAATGACAAGCCACTGAGTACCAACCACGAGAATGGCATTGATATTCCCATCAGGAAGTTCAGGCTCAGATTGTCTGGACCCAGCATTGCTTGTGTTATACGTTCCTGTACTTTGCTGCTTAGAGCTTGTAGTGGAAAGATCCGAACCACCTTTTTTCACCCAGTTACCCAACCTTTCTGATTTTTCATCCTTGGTTACTTTCCTACGAGGTGGTGATGCCTTTTGTACTTTCTCTTCTGTATCAACCGAGTTTTGGGAATAATAGGGCATCTTCTGACTGTAATTATCACCGTAAGAATTATTCATTTCAAATCTCTCCCTGTCCATTGAACCAGAAGCCATCCGACCTTCTTCCCGAACATTGATGGGATTACTTGATGATGACTTTGCAGGCTGCTTGTCAAACTCTGGAGTAGGAGGGATATATGAGACACTTTCTTTCTCCACGGCTCTTCTACCTGTATCAGCTAATTTAACTTCTTGATGTTGCTCACGGACATTCTCTACCTCAGCAGAAACCAGTGGAGAAGATGCTGATGAAACATCCTTATTAGCCGGTGGTAATGAATTTACGGCTTGATCCTTTCTAGCATTGCCACCTTTTGAAAGACTTTTCACCCTGTTTGTTTAAAATTAATCTTTTAGTTTGAAACATAAGTGTAATCATTAAGCACTAGCAAAGTAATTAGGGTTAATTAAGTTGAAAATAGAATTAGGCATACCGATCTGCATATCTCAAAGTATTAAGTGTATGCTCGCATGACCCTGCATTTGGCGAAATGCAAGATATCATCACAGTCCTTGAATTTCCAACAAAGGAGTCACGGAGCACTTCCGTGAGTTTGCTTCCACGGAAAGGTATATGGATCTGGTCATTGTCCAGGGCACGAATGCACTCTTTTAGTGCCAAAAGGCTCTTGTTAATTTCTGCTCCTTCAATTCTGCAATAACCCATTTTAATTCAAGAAAATGCAGTTGTCAGTAAATCATCATACCAGTATAAGACTTGCATTACAATGAATGCGAAAAATAATGGTTTATTTCTATAGCCTAAGAAGCATTATCCTGATGGAAGAGGTACAGCTCAAAACAAGATAACGCAGAAGATTACCTTGTTTGTCGGTCATTATCAGTGGTGTCCGCACCTCTTTCACTACCAGCAAGATCAATAAAAGAGATCTTTCCCACAACCTTCCCACTTCTAGATTCATTTACATCAATGTTTCGCCTGGAATCTTTTACCTCACTGTGCTTTTTAACTACAAGTTGTAAAATAGCATGAGATCTAGAAGACTCCTCGTTAGCACCAGTTGACCCAGTACTTCTAGCAGCATTCCCCCTCTCAATAAATTCCTTAACAATTTGTACATCTGAAACTTCAAATTCTTGAAGTCCAACAATGCAAACCTGTTGTCGTCCATCTTCTCTCATACATAGTTTCCTATTACAAAGAAATGAAATCATTCATGTCATAACGTAGTTATATAATTACACCACCAAGAACCAAAATTCACATCTACAATAAACATGTACAATATTATGTATATCTATAAGGCATGCAAAGAAATGTGTTACATATAATAGAAGAAGATGCTCAATGCATGTCAAACCCAGAATTGCACATAATCATCCATAGAATCTGACTTGCACCCAGTCTTATACTCATCTAGACAATTATAGTGCACCAACAAAGCCTATTCCCCAAGGTATCTACAAGCCTATACCTCCTCTAAAGAGGAGATCTCGAGTTCAAATCCCGTTCAAATGTAGTGGCAATTTAAACTTAAAAATTAAAAAGAAACAAATGAAACAGTGAACTTAAATATGTTCATAACATTAAAATAAAAGAACCAATAAAGCAAAGAGATATACTTCCTATCACTGAGAAGATCAAAGAGCTTTCCACCATAAATCTCAAAATAGCTAAGCCATAATTTGAATCTCTGGTTACGGTAAACTGGCTGATGTAACAATCTGACGAGGTCTTCTGCAGCTCTGATAGGTAACGGTTGCATTGTGAATGTCTTACCACTACCTATAATTCAAATCTCATTAGTACTTTAATAATGCAGACATTTAGCTTTGTTGAAAAGGATCACATAGCAACAACTAAAACCACTAATATAATGTCTCAGAACTAAACTCCAGTTTCCTTGCTCCTTTTTCTTTTATTGTTCCTTTACAAAACAAAATTAGTAGAGCTAATAAGCATGAACGCCTGAATTTTGTCCAAAGGTAACTTTGTGAAAGTATATAAAGCTAAAGGAAGGAGGACCAACTTAGCACTCAAACTCAGTCTAGGAAGGAATATAATATGCTTTTAGAATTATAATTATTTAAGTACATATCACAAGGTCAGTATAATTAATAACTCTATCAACGAAACGATACTGCATTTTGATGACTGTCTAATGCACGTGGACAAAGAATAAAGTATCAACAAGGATAAACTGATAATCACGTATTGTACTAAAGGGAAGACCATATGAACCACCTACCTGTTTGACCATATGCAAAACACGTAGCCTTTGTTCGCTCAAAAATTATGGGAATAATTGGTTCTACAGTAGCCCGATATACCTATTCCAGAAAGAATATAAAATCATCAAACTTTTTCTATCCAACTGAGAAACACTCATAGAGGAAACAAGCACACAAGGACCATGCCCAACATGCAACAGTATCCTAAACATTAATGGAATATTAGGTCAACGTATGCAGTCTACAAAATTTCAGTCTACCGACAAACAGTTACCTCATCATTTGAAACTTGCTCGTTCAGTACAGCATCAAAACAAAATTCATGCTTCTCCACGTATGCAGTCAAGTCCACCTATCATATGAGAACAAAAAGTAAAACCCAAAGAAAATATGTGAGGAAAGAGACTTCAATCCCAAAACAAAATTCAGCTAAAAGTTAAGTAGCATCTGGTGCCTCGTGAATGCTGAGAACAAACCTTTAGTTTGGGTTCATGGACAGTCAAATAAGCATTGTCATACACGGTTACAATATCCTCCTCCTTCCGTGATAGCTCTTTCTTGTTCAAAGGTCTTTTGCGTACCTAATATAACCATTAGAACACAAATATTTCAAAATTTCCATGAAAAGTAATACGCATGTCATCCATCATATGCCTCCAAATCACACAACACGAGAAGACGCCAAAAACGATATATGAAACAAAGCATTCATACAGTATAAGGAACCAAGTCATCAAAAACTTGATATAACCACACATATCCAACAACGCACAAGCACAACGCTCAGCTGCCAATTGAACCACATACCACAACTTTAATCTTAGCCACATTATTTTCCTTTGTGCTCTCCTTTTCACTCTGGGCAAATGGAATTGATGGATCTAGATCAGGAAGCACTCTTTGCTGCCTATTACTTGTCAAATTCAACTCATCCTCAAATGCTTTACCACCAGGCATAAATGGTGATGGCTCAAAGGGTTCAGAGATGACATGCTGCACATGTAAACAATACCGCACTTTATTAACAAAGAAAGGAACAGAAATGGTGATGGCTCAAAGGGTTCAGAGATGACATGCTGCACATATAAACGATACCGCACTTTATTAACAAACAAAGAAACAGAACAAGAAACAACAGAAATTAATCCTTTTCTTCCTATGGCCCTATAGCTGTAATCTTTGAGCACAACATTTCCAACATAAGTTAGACACTTTATTAACAAAGAAAGAAACAGAACAAGAAACAACACAAATTATAGTCCTTTTCTTCCTATGGCCCTATAGCTGTAATCTTTGAGCACAACGTTTCCAACATAAGTTAGATTTAACTCCTCTCGCTTCCTAGTTTCCAACAAAGGTACAAACTGCTTTTCTGCAGCTATAAAATATCTCAAATCTAAAACACAAACTAATAACCGATAGATAAAGGAAACAAAAATGGGACCATGTGACCCATAGAATCAAATATTGGCCATCTGCAGCATAGACGTTAGACTCAAATGACATATTTGGGTCAAAATATAAAACTTTTCTCCAATGCCTCAAAACCTAAATATAAGGTTTTTGCCAAATCCAAGCACAAATTTAGGTATTCATATAACACAAATTCATATGGTGGGGTAGAAATATACCATAAAATGAAAAAATTTCCTTGTCGAATCCAAAATTTAGACTCAAACCCCGAATGTGAGTTTTAGCATTTGGGTATCCCATCAACTTTTACAAGTGATGAATTTCGCGGGAATCCCATCAACCCACCCAGAATTTTCAAATTAGTTAAAAGTTTTAGCTCATAAAAATTGGGCCATAAGTTCAGACCAAAATAATGGTGTTACAACTTGATATTCCAAAGCGTGCAACCAGTCAGAATTCCAGCGGATATCAATAAATCATAATATGGCGCGTCATAAGGCAACTTCAAACAACATCACTCAGTGTCACAGATTAGTTTCCTTGGACAATATCTGGGGGGAATGACAGCTAATAATGTACTGTTTTTTTTTTCTTTTGTTAAGAATTTTACAGAACCAATTCATGTAGAACTTTCATGCTAAGTTAAAGGCACAATATTCACAAATTATTTAATAAACTATACCTCGGACAGAAGCTCTGTATCATCCATAGCATGAAGATCCAACAACCCAGCTCCAAAATCACCCCTGAACTCTGGAGAATATAAACCATCTAATGCAGCCCCTCCCGAAGATTGGGCAGTAGGCGTGTACGGCTCAGAACCAGACTCCCCATTGAAATTAAGATTTCGCATTAATTTGAAAAGCCTCTGTTTCTCTTCGGCAGATTGAGCTCCATAACCCTAAGGCAATCAAACATTTATGCGTCAGTCATCATAATTCTACAGGTAAAGACAGCACAAGCTTATTGGCAACGCCTATAAATACAAGTTAACAATACCTGCATGAGGAGATTGGGGAGGAGACGATTGTCAATGCCCGTGGAAGCTGGTGAGGCCAGATGCTGCAACCCGGCGGACTGGAGCCACCGGGCCATGACCGCGTCACCAGCATCGCCTGCCGGGCCTGCATTGTGCAGAGGCCCCGCGGCAGCGCCAGTGGCATGGTCGTACAGAGCGGTTGCCGCGGCGGCATTGCTCTGCTGCATCTGGCCACCCATGTGGCGCTGCGACCGTCTTTGAGGAGCCAATTTTCAAGATCTATATGCCAACAACTGCTCCACAAAGAACACACCACACAAATGCGTTTATATAAACACGTAAAACGGAAAAAGCACAAGAATTTCAACCGATTTAAAGCACGGTTATCTGCATGGAACTATAAATATACTCACGGGGTGGAGAAAACTCGAATTCGAAGCGGCACATGAAAGTAAAACCAAAGGAAATGTGATTTCGAACCCTCAGAATCTGCAATTCGATCCAATCCGACCGCAAAATTCCACACAGAGCAATGCAGAAAATCAATCAATTTCTCACATTCGCAACCAGACGAACCGAACCGGATGAAATCAACGCAACCAGGATCTGCGGCTTCTCAAATGATCATAAGAATTGAAACTGCGATCAGATCAGCGAGCGAAATGGGAGAAAGCAAAACCCTAATTTCAATTGCAAAGAGGGAGGGAGGGTTTGTTAGAGTTTGGTTTCGGAGCAATGGGGTTGATGATGGTGAGGAGCTCCACGGAAGAGAGAGAGTTTTGTACGCCTTGCTTGGATTATAAAATAATTTTTCTAACGACAACAGGAGAGAGAAAGTCGGACAGAGAGAGAGAGAGAGAGAAGAACGATGTCATTAATTCTCAGTTTTTGGTGGATTATAATTTTCAAAATGATTTTTAATATTTTATCACGTTGGATCTGAAAATTAAATTTTACCTCCAAATTAACTTGGCAATTAAAATAGAAAATTAATTAATTAGGTCTCTAAAAATGAGTTTGCAAATCAATTTGATATATCCAATTATGTTGCCACCTAGATTAATAATCATGCAAAACGATTTAAAAACAAAAACTAAAAACTAAAAGAAAAAAAAAAGCATGACTCATCCAACCTATGGTCTAATCGTGTTCCTCTTCACTAATAACTTAGAGATCTTAGATTCGGTTCTCACTAAAGGTAAATTCAAACAAAATCATTATGACAAGCCCAATACGAAGCTTAAGTCATTCCTCCACCCATGTATATAATATCGTATGTATTTAAAATAAAATAAAAATTGTGTTCCTCTTCGCTAGACCATCTCTTTTTTTTTTAAGCTAGTTTATATGTACATATATTTTCTCATTATCTTTACCATAAAAAATTTTAAAAAAAATTGTTATCAATTTTTTTTTTTTTGGTAAAATCAAAATTTGTTTATATCCATATCATGTGCGTACTTTCTTCCGTGCAGAGTTAAAGATCAAAAGAAAGACTCTGCAGAAAAAGGGAAAGAAAGACTTTGCGGCCAACAATATCAGAGGCTTTGTATGAATATTATATGTAAATACTTTAATTTTTTTTTTTTAAATCTTTAAAAAAAAACATTATGTGTGTGGTTCCCTGTCTTTTTCTTATTTGGCGAAGTGTATGTAATTTAATTTTTTTTTTGTACTAAATTTAACTCAATATGTAATTATGTATTGCTAGCCAGAATTTTTAAAAAAATTATAGTGTTTTGAAGTATGCGATACTGTTAAATATTAAAGTTTTACGATTAAATAAAAGTTTAATGATCCAATAATTCTAAAAGAAATTTGTACGAATAATATGGCTGGATAATCACATGTATAAAATGCAATGTGCTAAATATGATAGTATAAAGTGTATATGCAAATGCAGTTTTCTTAAAATGATGTTATTCACACTTTTTTTATACGTTTTTTTAATTTTTTGACGTCAAATTTAGTGAATTGAAGAAAATATAAATTCTCAAATTTTGAGATGTCATTGATGCTAGTCAAAGTAATTGGCGTGTGTCATCCAAAATACAACCGGCTAAACAAACGATTTATAAGAGTAAGAGACTGACCACGTATAAAATTCATAAATCTTTATATATAAAGCCAGCATGTCTCTTTTGGGATCACGGCTTCACCAAAAAATTTTGGACAAAAATGCCCGCAAGACAAAAAAATTCAAAAGCAACCCAAAATAATGCCTCAAATAATGTAGGGGCATTTTCATCATATAAACAGTGTTTTTTTTAATAATTAATTTTTATTTGTACAATTTTTTTTAATAATTAGTACCTCACAATGGGTTAACAATAATGTGATTCGATCAGTTATTTAGTAAATGTTATTTTCTCTCTTTTTAAACACGTTCAAAACATTTTAAGGGATGCGTAGTGCCAGTTATAAAAAAAAGGTATTTTACACGCGCATAATAATGTGATTCAATTAGTTGTTAAATGATTGTTTTTTTTAACGCTAAGGAGAGGGGGTGGGCTTAGCTTCACAATGGACTAGCAATAATGTGATTCAATCAGTTGTTTATTAAATATTATTTTCTCTATTTTTAAACACGTTCAAAACATCTTAAGAGCCATGTAGTGTCGGTTATAAAAAATAAAAATAAAAATAAAAAAAAAGTAGTTTTTTGCACGAGCATAATAATGTGATTCAATTAGTTGTGATTTTTTTTTAACAAACATTATTACCTACGCTAAGGGAGAATGGGTGGACTTAGCCTTACAATAGGTTAGAAATAATGTGAGTTAATCAGTTGTTTATTAAAATACTATTTTCTCTATTTTTAAACACGTTCAAAACATCTTAAGAGACTCATATCGCCGGTGATAAAAAAGACCTTTCACACATGCACAATAATGTGATTCAATCAATTATTCGTTAAATATTATTTTATCTATTTTTAAACACTTAAGAGGCACATAGTGTCGGTTATTAAAAAAAAAAGCATTTCGCATGCGCATAATAATGTGATTCGATTAGTTGTCAAATGATTGTTTTTTTTTAACAAATGATGTTATCTACGCTAAAGGAGATGGAAGTAGGCTTAGCCTCATAATGGGCTAGCAATAATGTGACTCAATCGGTTGTTTATTAAATATTATTTTCTTTATTTTTAATGTAAATTCAATATAATGTAGATGGAAATTGAAATGCTGATTTTATTATGTGGATTCAGCTGTTTTAATTGGATTATGAGGAGTTTCTTCTAGCATGGTCTAATATTATTCATTTAGTCCAAATAGTTGACTTTCTATTTGTCATAAAAACAATATTAAAGCAATTCATACGTATAAATACATTTAAAATATCTAAGTCGAGCGTAGCATGCTATAATTTAAAAAATGCATTTTGCATTCGCGTAAAGGCTAGTTAACATTAAGATAATGGAATTTTACAAATGTACAATGGAGCCAAGACGATTAGGCTAAAAGGTCAAACACTTAGGTCTAAAAATTAAAACTTTGAGACGATGCTTTACCCAATTAGACAATTACATATTTGTACGTGTATACTCTCATTAAGTCTTTTTTTTTTTAAGGTTCTCACATACTTTTTATTAATTTAACATTTCTTTTTTATTGTCTATGATTACACCCGAGGGTAGCTTTAGCCATTTGGTGGTGACACTTAACTTGCATGATTAATTATGGGTTTCTACAATCATTCATACACGTAGTGGTAAAGAGGCTGATGACAGCAAATATTATACATAAAAACGAAGGCTGTACTTTTCTTGGTGGACTTTTTTGAGATAAAAATTAAATATAATAACCAAAAGACCTTGCTTTTCTAACTTTGTGCGTTCTATATGAAAATGAATTCAACATAAAATTAGTGAGTCACTTTTCCATGCGAATCTAAGCATCCACCATCTCTTCTTTTCTCTTTCTTGTATTTAGTAGGGATCGTTCGTTTTCTCACTCTGTTAAGGAGGAAAGCTTTTGTGATTATGGTTGGTTTTTTGCAGCGGTTGTGGTTTGTGCACTTGGCAGAAAATTATGAAGAAGAAGCTCCATATTTTGAGGTGACTCGTATATGGCTTATTTGACAACGATGTATCAGACGGTGTTGCGATCTTTTCCTTGTAGTGCATTTACGTTAATTCTCCAACTTGCAAAGTTTAGTTCTTGTGAGTGTTCTTTCTTCTTTTTTTTCAAATCCTCTGGGGCTAAGAAATTATATTGTATTTCTAATTATTTTGTAATTGTGGAGCTGTGATATCAATTTTAGAAGTAGGGTGTGGATTCCAATTTTGGGAGAAAGAAGAATTTGGAAGCAAATTTTTTAGTAGTCAAAGAATTAGTATCAGTCCTATTCTGATTTCTTCAACATTTTAGTTACCAATTCTCAATGAGAATGAGGACATACAAGGTGATGCGGAACACAATAGGATTAATATATAATCAAAAAATGGATAATATTAGGTAGACTAAATTTGTAAACTAAATAATATGTCACCAATAGAAATAGAGCATGTTTATCAACGCTTAAGTAATAATTCAATCATCAACTTCTATATTATTTACTTTTCAAAATTTAGTTACTGAATTTAGTTTCTTTAACATTACCCGTATAAATATCATGAAACATACATTTTGCTCTATATATATATATATATATATATATATATATATATATATATAT
>JADOBS010300205.1:0-10485 GCA_015708375.1 Cydonia oblonga | reverse complement strand
TTTAAAAAAAAAAAAAAAAAAAAAAAAAAAAAAAGATCAAAGTGAGTTTGGAACCATAACAGATAGGTACACCCTGAACAGGCATGCAAGACATGAAGGTGAAGAGTAAACAAGTAAAACCTACCTTTGGAAGTTCATATTGACGCCGGATTGATGATGTTCTCCACCCAACCATATCTTGAAAATAAGTGAACATAAACAAGATTTCCTCTGGTTCCAAAATGAAAATACACAAATATACCATAGATCGAAATTTTAATAGCAAATTAAACAGGAAGAAGGATACAATCATAATTTGTATTAGCATATGCCACACGACGCTTAAATGCACGTAATGCTGATCTGTACAGGCAGAAAAGATTATATTACCATCTACAAAATGATTATAATTCAAATCTTTCATGAAATTGAGGAGTATTATGGACATTATACTAACATGAATTTTAGGTCATCACAGTCATTAACCATTCGAAGAAGAAGAGGAGGTCTGCCATCATCATCGTCTGTTAGGAAGAGATGCTTCCCAGATCTCCCAGCAATAAAGTGTGCAGTTTGAGAAGCTCTTCTCCCGAGAAAAGGAAGACCACAGAGAAATGGAAGTAACAAAAACATTAGGAATTCTTCAATTCGCAGCTACTTTTCATCACTGCATACTCTATTACTCATCATTTGTGTGCATAAATTGCTCAATTTTGTTTATCCATAGAAAATATAAAGAAAATAAACATGTCCTACCTGTTTATTTCCCCTTGAACCAAGAGGTGGTGTTGCGACCGTTATAAAGTTCATTGCTTCCAGTCAGCAATTGTACCATGGTGAGGCTGGTCAATGGATTGTGTCAAATTATTTGTATGCCCATCAATTACGCAATTACCATTTTGACCCGAGGGTTCTGATTTTGGAAAAGGTTCATACAGCCTTCCGATGGCATACCTTGCAACCAACCCACCTAAGGAATGAGCCACAAAGGATATTTTCCGCACCTCAGACCTCCTTCTGATGACAGCTAATACCTGCATTCCTTTTAACTCTGTAATTTATGATTTGCCCATAGTTTCAAATAAATAACATCATAAAATTAAGATTTACCTTTGCAGTTTCCTTATACATTGTGAGTACCATAAGCGTCATTATGATTAAAATAACATGCCCACTTTAGTATCATAAACCAAGGCATGCTATGTTAAAATATGCGGATTAATATGCTATTACCAAATACCTCTTCAGCTGGCCTCTCACCCATCAAGTCAACACCATCAAATGTCAATCTTGAAGAGTTACATTCACTACCTGCTGGAAAAATTCCAGGTCAGAAACAATCATGTATTCTGGAAATAATATGATTCCTGAAGTAAATTTGCAGCAAACAAGGAGGAGCATGCATATTTGCAAGTTTGATCACTAACAGATATCAGATACAGAAGAGACTTGGAAAGGGGTTTTTAAAACATCTTTTATACTAAAGTCTATATAGGATTATAGCATATGAAGCCAAATTCAAACTTGACCCTCCCCAATTACATAAATGTTTACAAATTGAAAAGACACTAAGATATACTTAGGTACTTAGTGAATAAGACCCTTCAGTGCACATGTAAGAAGAAATCATAAGCGAAAAGAAGCACTCACGGTGCACAATTACCTTATCAGGAAGCTTTTTCACAAACTGATCTGCAGCATATCTCCAGTCTGAAGCACTGAAATCATGGAAAAAGAATTTCACATGAAATGCAAGGAAAAAAAAAAAAAGGTTTACAAAATGGCAAAAAGAAAAAATTAGTCAGGGAAGGACAAAAATAAGAATTTAGGCCTCGTTTTGTCTCTAGGATTGCATTGGAATTCATAACTCATTATATTCAAGGTATATTGAAGATAGAGGCAATTGATTTTTCATTTTGAGGGGATTAGACATGAAGAAAACTTATCCCTTCTAATCTTACCATTTGGTGGGAATTGGAATAGAGAAGTTTACTTAATAAGTGATCCACCTACCTTCAAGTTGGACACAATTCTATCATTTCTTCCTTCAACATACCTTCAATATTTTGGGTTATCCAATCCAATCAAGTCCTAGACACCAAGCGAGGCCTTAAAATGAGAATATCTTCAATTAAATAGAGGGCGATATTTGAAGAGAAGTCTGTCAAAAGCTCAAACATAGGAAGAAGAAATATTTGAAATCACAGAACAGCAGACAAAGTAGAGGGTACAAAAGTGATTTAAGGGATGAGATTCAACTCTTGTTACATCCCCTTTGAGGGCAGGTTTTGAGCGCTACACGTTTTATGTAGTCTTTGTTTTTACACAAGGCTGTACGTAAGTTAAAGAAATGAGATTCCCAAAGAGGCAATCAGACTTTAGGGGTGTAAATGAGCTAACTCAAGCCATACATTAGGGTGCTTAGGGTTTAGGCTTGGCTTGACTTAAGTATTCTGAAGTCAAGCTTGAATCAAGCTTGGCTAAAAATTTTCTTTCCGAAGTTGAGCTTGGTTTGGCTTGTATCTGGGACGGGCCAATCTTGAGCTCATCCTGGCTTGGTGTGAACACGAAAAAGTGAGTCTTACAAGTCAAGCTCAAATGAACTATCCAACACTCAAGCTGAAGTCAAGTGATCTCGAAGTGATGAAACTTGAGCTGCTCATACAAAAGTTGAGCCTGATTTTTAACAAGCTCAATATTTTGTTCGATTTTGGTTTCTCTCTTTTATGCGTCCAAGCACAATATGAATCCAAGTTTCTCTAGCCTAGTCAATAACCTACCTAAATCATCTTGCCATTAGACTTACTTCACTCCCATCCAATCCAATGTAAGCACTGGCCTGCATTCCAAAACCCCATTTTCTCCCTATCTCCACAAACCCACTTCCCTAATGAAATGGCAGTTCAATATTATCATACAATCACATTATAATTTAACTATGTATTTACACATTATCAAGTATATTGAAAAAATAAGAAAGACCCACAAACTAAAATGGGGAAGATGATGTACCTGCCGATGATTCCATTGACCATAATCGATCTCCACCTTAATCCCCTGGTGACCGGGGTCCCGGAAGCATCCTCCGGCTGCAAATCGGCAGAGCAAGTCCATCCGAGTCCGAGTGACCCACAGCCCACGCTTGGAGGAGCTAAAGCCTAGGTAGTTGCTGGAGCACAGCGCCTCGAAACAGCGATGCTTTCGGGTCGGGTTGGCGGCACGGATGACGGGGATTGCGGAATTGAGCGGAGAATTGGCCGCGATCATGTGTTTTTAGAGAGAGATTTGGGGTTCGAAAAAGTGTTGGGGTGAAGTATGATGAGCAGTGCAAGAATCCTAAATGGAAAATTTTATTTGAATTATGTCACATCTTTTTACGCCTAGCTTAAATTTAAATTGTTATTTATTTATTTTATCTTATTGTATAATTATTATTAAGTATAGAATAAAATTAATAATAAAACTTAAATTCATCAATAAACTCATTAAATCCTACTATCACGTCTTATTTATCCTACTTTCATTCTGGTTAAAACCCCTAATAGGTTTTGTAGAGAAAAACAAGTTTTTTTATTTTTTATTTTTTATTTTTTATTTTTATTGATGGATGGTGATTTTGAAGTTTTGAATCCTCCAACTAAGGTATGACTCAATTTATGCAAATTTTGTTCGTTTGATTTCAATTTTTTGAAAGTTTAGAAGATGAGTATTTGGATTTCAAATTTTTTTTCATCAATCCTGAATAATTTGTTAAACTTTCTACAATTGAAAAATTCTAAGGAAAAACTTCTTACCAATATTCTTAGATTATAAACTTCCTTGATTGTTGATAAATATAAGAGGATGAATTGTTTGATTTGTTGCTTATGCACATCAGTAAAAAGAAAAAGGCAAATGTTTGGGTTTGGTAGCAGAAAGAAAGAAAAAAAGAAGCTATGGAAATACTAGTGGGAAGAGGGGGTGGGGCAAGAACGCCTCTCTTTAAACCCAAATCAAAATGTTACCCATTTTCTTTATAAAATAACATTTGAATTGATTTTTTTTAAAAAAAAAAATCAATTCAAATGTTATTTTATAAAGGAAATGGGTAACATTTTGATTTGGGTTTAAAGAGAGATTAATTCTTTAATAAAAAACAATATGGGTGAAGAGATTAAATTTGGTGTAGAAAGAAGTTATATGAGTCAGAATAGAACGATCTTGTACTAACTGTGATCTTTGATACGGTTTTATATTCCAATTTCAACCATTTTTATTAGGGAGTTTTAACGAAACACTTATGATATTATTCCATTTTAACGAAAAATACATTTTTATTCTAAAGAATCACTTATGGTACTATTCACTTACAACACATTTTTGTCATTTTGATTAAAACTCAAAATTTTTAAGTTATTTTCTATTATAATATTATTGGACCGTGTTCCCAAATTGAATAAGTCTCCGATTGGTGATGGAGCTAGTTTTCTTTATAGAACTCGTATTTATCATATGAGCATGGACGTTCTTTTAGAACTCCGATTGGTGATACAAACCATAACCAACTCTCACCGCTGTACTAATCATTGTATCCGCATTCAAAATATAAATATCGTTAACCATATTACCATTTTTTTATGACGTAATGCAAAAGAGACAATTTTATGATGGGAACAAAAATAATTTTGCTTTAGTGTAGTTCATCTACAATTTTAATTGAAAACAAATTATTTGTAAAGTGGACCTTAATTTTGTTATGTGGCACTGATACCACATGTAGAACATATTTTGAAAGCTTAGCAAGACACTAAGATCAAGAATATGAAGCGAGTCAACATAAATAAGAATGAAACTCATTTGTAGAGTACGGAAAAAGGTTGGCATTGGAGACCTCTTGATTGTCTTCTACCAAGGTTCTAAAAATCATTAGGCGCTAGTCGGGCAGCGGGCAGGGGCCTAGCGTGTGACAACCCGCCCTTACTTTTACAATTTTATTAATTTTAAATGAGTGAATTGACTAAAATGCCCTATAGGCGAGGGTTTTGACTTTCATTGACCATCTTATAGTGAGACTTACAAAATGTTCTTTTAGCGTATCCCTGTAGTACTCAACAATACGAACTCGTGGGGGTAAGCAGAATTGAAACCAAAGTTATGATAGGGGTTTTACGAAACTATAAATCCGAAAAGTGCTTTTGTAAGGATTACTATTTATTATTTTATATATTTCTCATAATTATTATGTTATTATTTTAAAATTATTTTGTGAGAAATGAGGGAAAGGAGAGTAATGGACAAAGGAAAGAAGGGAGAAAGCAGAGGGGGCTGCTGCCCAATCTGAGGGGAAAAAGGAAGAGGGTTGGCCGAATCGGGAGATGGGAGAGAAATGAGGGTGACCAATGGAGAAAGAAGAAAGGAGAGGAAGAGAGAGGGGAGAGAAGCACGGGATCATAGATCTCTTACTGGTTCTTTGCGACGCGACCTGTGGAACTGTGGAACCCAATGGATTTCGATGGTTCATTCGGCCAAATTTCTGCGATTTAAGCTGAGCCACCACCTGGGAATCACTCCACGACCTTCCCTCTACCTATTCCACCCCAAAATTGATGAAATTTAGCCTTGAAATTGTGAAACCCGCACGGTGTGTGCGACGGGGTTCGTGACGGCGATCCACCAATCCTGAAGCTAACTCTGCCAACCATCACACCACCAATAGACTCCCCTCAACCTCAGGAGAAAAACGCAAGCAGTGGAGGAGGCGTCAGAGCTAGTATGGAGGTCAAATCGAGGACACCCAAATTCTATGGTTCCGGCGAATTCGAGGCAATTCCAAGCACTTCCTGGCCAAATTGGACTTGGTCATAGGTATAAAACTTGCTCCCCTCGTTGAGATCTTCATTCTTGTAAAATTTGAGAATTTTTGGAAATAGTTGAATTTCCGACGAGTTGGGGCTGTCGGCTGCCGCGTGCGGCGGTGCGTGGCAGCAACGAGTGGGCAGAGACACCACTTGACCTTCCTAGGCTAAAATGATGCCCTGATTTCATATTAGACATCTGATTGACCAAATTTCGTTGTTTGGTTATATTTCTGTTAAGGGCCACCACTTGGTTGTTATATGATTCAATGATCCGACCATTGGATCGTCACCAAACTTTGGTACGTTATAGTACGTAATATTTGAAGACAATAGGAACTTATGGATTGGGAATCCGTCATATAGATCTTCCCTAATTGGATTTCTAAGTTTGTAAAGTTAAACGTCGGTTGCCACTTAATTTTAGCAATTGGCGGAGATCCGACCGTTGGATCATTCAAAACTTTAGGATGTTGTTCTAGAAGCTTATTGCAACTCTCGAGAAGTTACAGATCAGAAATCTGAGGTACGGATTTTTTGGATCGAGTTACGTAGGGTTGTGGACCCTACCGTCGACCTTTGACCAACAATTGACTATTGGTCAATGGATTACAAATCATTCTAGAATATCCTTGGGGATGTGTTTTATGTAATTTTCATGTTCTATCGATAAGAATTCTGAGACATGATTTGATATTTGTTCTAGGCGACGATCGTTCGTGACACCGCGATATTTATGCTAGGGAGTTGTAGAGCAGACTTCAGGTGAGTGGGTCTTTTCTTTTATATAGTATATACGTATTTGTTAGGTTCCATTTATACATTGAAAGAGAATTTACTATGTAGGCCTAGCTTAGACTAATGCTTATAAGAATTAGCAAAATAAAAGAAAATTATGAAGTGATCATAAATCCTACAGGATGCATAGGTATGCGTATGTTTATTGATGCCATGATTATACCTACGGCTATGAATGATATTATGTTAATTGGAACTATTGAACCACTATGGCATGACTATATTTATGTTTTATGTTCATCGTTTGCTGCACCGGTGTTAGTGCTTCGCTAGGGCCAGGGCCAATCTTTTACGTGTATGTTCACATCCGCACCACACGCTAGCCTTGGATCTAAGTAGGTGCCAGTCCTGTCGTACATGTTGCAATAGGCAACTCCGACTAGTATGTGACCGCGAATAACACCAGTCTTCACGTGATTGTAGCACTAGAGCGTATATCATTGTTACACCTAGTCCTGTTCATGTCAAAATAACTCTGCATGAACTCGTGTGTCAGCATGTGTTGACGAGCACTTCATTTGATATGTTTGCTTATGCAAAAGTATATGATTACTGACGACATGCACTTATATATGAACTATTGTGCCGTATTGATATCTTGATATTTTGCAGGCTACGGTGAGTATTTCCATACTATATGTAGTATGTATATCTTGGAAACTATACATGTCTTACGGCGAGAGGTTATAACGTTATCAAAGGTTTTTATTAAAACTTTATTCAGGCCCACTCACCCTTGTTTTTTGCCCCTCTAGGTTTTAATAGCTGAGCTTTCTTATGGACGAGGATTCTTGGAAAATCTTGGTGTAGACGATTACCTTCGATGGTATAATTCTCACCCTATCTTACTGTACTGTACTTATGCTCTGACATCACGTGTGAAATGGGTTCATTCCCTTTCTCAGCGCACTCTTACATGTAGGCACTTTTAGATTTAAATTTATTCACATATTCCACCACACTACATTTTATGGCTTTGTCACCTTCCAGGTGTCAGCCAGCACAACTCGATTCGGAGTCCAAGTGGACATTCTGGGTCAGGGTGTGTCATAGCGCCTAGGCGGCCTAGGCGGATTTATGTAAATTAATTATATAATTTGTAAATAAGTGCATATTTACACCTAAAAAAACTATACTTGTACGGATAATAAAAGAATGATAAAATGCTAAAATAGAAGTAGAAGAATACACAAATTATGTACATCCAAAAAGTTCAATATTTAAAAAACAGTAAGCATATAATCATAATGAGGAGGATTTGGATGATAGACTAAATTCTTCTTGTTCATGAATCATGATCCTTTCATTGGATTGGACATAGACTAAATTATTTAACCTTGTTGTATCTAGTTTATTACTTTTCTTTGTATGCATCCCCTCAAAAGTGCTCCAACTCGTTTCACTATTTGTTGAACTTGTAGTAAATCCATCATTTGCAAATTAGGCACAACATTTCCATAAGTATATCACCATGAAACCAAAAAAGAAAAAAGCACACAATTAATAAAAATATATAAAAAAAAACCGCCTAGGACCGCTTAGGTGCCGCCTAGCTCTAGGGTGATTTTTTGAAACGATTTGCCCGAAATCAAGGTGAGCCTTCACCGCCTAGCACCTAGGCGCAGCCTAGGCCAATTTTTAGAACATTGTCTTCTACTCTCTACAGTCTAAAATGGTCTTGCTAGTGAATATTGCTTAGCGTTAGAATATGGCGTGTATTGTGAAAACATGGACAATCATTATATAGTTGCTGTGGATGCAAATTTCCGCCGTCTTCAGTCTTGACGAAAATGCACCTGCAAAACAATCAACACCATTGATCAGAGACCTAAGCCTCATGTGCCCACGAGGTGGGGGGGGGGGTGTTAGGTCAACGAATCTCCGATGCCTAAGTTAGTTTCTCTGAGAGAGTAAAGTGTTTAGGGCTTTTTTAGGGTTGCAAAAGCTCTCACAATTTGGTAGAATATGGGGTATTTATAGGGCTAGGGCTGGCCATATGGGGTTTAATGGAGAAGTATTCTCTAATTATTCCCAAGATATTAAATAGGAAATAATATCTTGAGATAATAGGGTAATTATCCTAATTGAATTAAATTAGGATTACTTACTTGATTGGAGTCAATCTTCAATTAGGAATGTATTAAAGATAGGATTTGGGTAATTAATCCTTATCTTTAATTCCTTGCCAAGGGCAGGTGAGCTATAGGCAGTTGTATTCAGCTGCTGAGTTATCTAGGGATGTGAGCTGCGAGTGGGAGCATCTGAGAAACCTGCCCATTTATTGAGGGCAATCATGTATTTCTTGAATAAAAGTCCATGTGTCGTCTCTAGAATTTTTGGGATTATATTAGGCTCCACAAATGCCCCCACACCTACTATGCTGCATGCATGGAAATGGCAGTAGGTGTAGAGATCTCAAGCTGCTTGGATTTGTAGAATTGTTTCCCAAATTGAATTTGATCTTCTTTCTTGATTTGGAGATAGACTTCTTCTAGGAAAAGGAGATTAATTATTCCCAATACCTATTTAACTCTGCCTTAAGCATGGGATTAAATAAATTTGGAGAACAATTATTATTCCAACAAGAAAAAGAAGCTAGATGATATTTTTTTCTTCCCCTTCCCCTAGCGTTCTTCTTTTCTTGCCCTTGCGAAGAGTCGTTTCTCGTTGTTCTTCTAAATGTTTTTCCTTTATGCTTTTTGCAGAGACTTTGAGATGTCTTATTCTGATCGCAAAAGTGACGAATACCCTCCACCTTTGCACCATCAAGGTGGTTCTTCTAGCAAGGTGGGCTACTTCAAGGCTGCGCATGTCAAGATTAATTCCAACGAGCTGTTTTGGGATTTTCTTGAGGCTTACAAGCATGCAATTCCATCAGGGGTTCGTGTCAAATGGGTGAAAGATGGTAGCGGCCGTGAACCATGCAGCGAGGGTGCCTCTGCTAGGAGGAGGGCCATAAAATTCCATTTGTATTACATTGTGTTGGGATTCACCTTTCCCATGCCGTATCTTTTCCAGGAGGTGATCTGCTACATGAAATGCGCACCTGCTCAATGTTTCCCAAATGCAGTTCGTGCAATGGTGGGGTTCTCAAACTTGAGCAGGTTCTTTGAACTTGGCTTTACCATAAATGAGTTTTGGTACTTTTTTTTAGATTGGCCATAAGGAAGACATGTGGTAGCTGAGATCTCGCCATAGGCTGTTTAATGCTTCTAGCAAAGGAGACCATGAGTGGGCGAGAGATACCTTAGATGTGAGTGGAGAGTGGGAGTCTGACTCTTCTCTTGGGTTGCAGTGGTAAGTGAACTGCTTCATTCTTGTCCTGCTTGAATTTTCGTTGAGCTGCTCCATAACTTCAATTTATTGTCCGTCTTTCCTACTTTATGTAGATTCGGAGTTAGGCTCAGCGCTAAGGGCTTTGGCAGATATGAAGAAAGTGCACGTTGCCTTGAGCATTCCTGCTGAGTACCATGAGTAGCGCTGGCTGCTCAGCCCTCTTCGTCGGGAGAAAGATGGCCTGCCTCTGAAGGAAGAGATAAACCGGATAAAGGGTGAGGCGTTGGCTCGGCCGATTGCTGCTGTAGAGCCTGCTGCCAATAAGGGTGGAAAGAAGAGATTTTCCTCACCTGTTTGTGAGTCTTCGATTGAGAAGAAGCCAATGACTTCTTCTACTACTCGTGGGAGCTCGTCTGCTACTTAGAAACTTGTCATTGATCTAACTTCCCCCAAGGAGGCAAAGAAGACCGTTGAGCCTGAGCCTGTGAAACCTGCTGCTTCGAAGGTGACCGCATCTATTGCTGAAAGACTTACCCAACGAAAGGGTTCGGAGGGGCCTCCGCTGTTCGGGTTTGTGTCGAAGTATCCGTCAGGAGCT
>JADOBS010300204.1:0-10484 GCA_015708375.1 Cydonia oblonga | reverse complement strand
GTTGTAAGTGATATGAACATGGAGAGAGAGAGAGAGAGAGAGAGAGAGAGAGAGAATCATACTCTCTTGTAATCTTTTGGGGTCCTTTCTTAATCATGAATTAGACCTAACCCTAAATTTTAAATTTTATATATTCCCTTTCCTACCAAATAAGAGAAATGGAAAACGTTGCTTCTGGTTTGACCAAGAAAGAAGTGTGAAGACATGTTCGCAGAATACAAAAACTAAATATGTGTGCAGGAAGATGATGAATAGGAAAGAAGGATAAAAGAATATATTTATGTATACCTAAAAGGAAACTAAAATCTTTATCTACCCTCTAATTAGATTTTCTGGATAATAATTAAGACGTTCACCAAAAAACAAATTAAACAAAAAAATTTATATGGTATACCATATTCCATCTTATACATGTGTGTTTATCCATAAGCTGTTTCTGTAAAAATGGACGTAACCAACCCTATGGTCTGGCATTAGTGTTTCGATTTTGAGATATAGTTCGATTTTGAGATATAGGGCAGATGTTGTCAAAACTTCCATATAATTGAAATATATAATCTCATGAAGAAAAATACTTAAAGTGCTTTTAAAAAAAAGTTGGGTAATGCTAGAGAGACTAAATTTCTAAACTACATGATGTGTCATCAATAAAAAATAAGCACGTTAATCAACATTTAAGTAATAATCCAATCATCAATAACCACATCATTTAGTTTATAATATTTAGTTCAAAAATTGGATAATACTAGGGAAATTAAATTTGTAAACTAATTTTATAAACTAATGACATGTAAGTTGATGATTGGATTAATACTTAAGCGTTGATAAACGTGCTCATTTCTAATGGTGACACATCATTTAGTTTGTATATTTTATCTACAAATTTAATTTTTCTAGCATTGTCCTTAAAAATTTAATCTGCTTAGAAAAAAAAATTTAGAAAAAAAATTTTGAACTTTTTTTAAACATTGTCAGAAGTACTATTAATAACCCCAAATATACGCAAATTTTCCCAAAATTTCCAATTCTTTACTTGATCTCCAACATGCAATTAGGTAATCGATATGTTGCATATTACCAGCTTCCTTATTATTAAAATTTGAGTGATGCTAGAGAAACTAACTTTTTAGACCATATTTGTAGACTATATGATTTGGCGGTTGATAATTGAATTATTTCATTAAATCATCAAATTTGAATCCAACCATCAACCGTCACATCATTAGTTTACAAAATATGATCTAAAAAGTGGTCTCTATCTACCATTTAAAGTTAGAGTAATGCTAGGTATATCAAAATTTTAAATTAAATTTGCAAATCAAATGATGCATCACTATATGAAATAAACACGTTAATCAACACTTAAGTAATAATCCAATCATCAACAATCACGTCATTTGATTTATAAAATTTGATTTAAAACTTTGATCTCCCTTAGTATTACCCTTAAAGTTAACCCCAACTATAATGCCCTAGCCTCCATTTGGCATCATCGACATTCACATTCTCCAAGACCATTTATGACTCGTTTATGTAACCATAATTGGAATCAAAATACGAAATTGAGTTTCAATTACGGGAAACCATGGTACTTACCAAATATAGAGGAATCAAATAGTTTGTGAGACCTACATGAATTTTGGAATCTAACTCCAAAAGTTGGAGGAATTAGACTCCCTACATTTACGTGGTATTTTGATTACGGGAGAAGGGAGGAATCGTGAATCCACATTTTGTACCTATTATACCCTCACATAATCTCTAAATTCCAAACTTACCCGCCAACCCAACAGCAATCTAGGTGTTCTTTCTTCTTCCTCTACGCGTCCTTCACACAACCGCGGCCATCCACCACCAGAAACCCCTACCGTTTTACCTTCCCCCCACACTAGCAACCTTCCCTTCCCATGAAATTAGTTACCAACAATTCATTGCACAAGAAGTTAATGGAGAGAGGGAAATGACCTTTTGTGGCTTTCAATCAAAGAAAAAAGTTGAGATCGAGAAAGAGGGAGAGAGTTACAGTGGATGAATGGGTTATTTTCTTGTTTAGGATCTGTGGGGTGGGAAGGTGAATTTGGCTAGAGTTTTTCATTTATCTTTTAATTAGATTATAAACAACTTTATTTAAATAATGAAATTATTCTTTTTTTTTTCTTTCATTTTATTTTATTTTTTTTAACAAATGATATTATCTACACTAAAGGAGAAAAAGGCAGACTTAGCCTCACAATAAACTATCAATAATAATGTGGTTCAAATTCGCATTTGGTGAGAATCGAATCTAAGGTCTCTCACTTACAAGTGAAGAGGAATACCATTAGACTATAGTACTAAATTACATAACTAATTAAAATTTTATTAAAAATAAATATAGGGATGTAATAAACAAAAAATAACAAGAACATTTTGGTAATTATATGAATTTTTATTCTAGTTAAACAACTTATATAAACTTAGTTACTATTCTGATTTTAGAACATTTAAGTAAATATAATCAACAGAAATACGATTATGACTTCTCTTCATTCGAACTCCTCAATTCAATTCTTCATTAATCTAATTCCTCATATTTTTTTATTATGATTACATAAACGAGCTTCTTCTTGGTGAGAATTAAGTTGGCCACCGAGCTTCTAGCAATTAGCATAGCTAGCATTTATAAATAAACAACAACTAGGAGTGATATCCTCATGATTTCGCTTTTCTTGCAAGTACTTTTCTTTACGCGTGACTGAAAATCATTATAGGTTTAAGAAATAAAACTACTTTTCCATGATTAATCAATTAATTAATCTACTCTTGAAAAGATAAATATTCTCCCCCAATGCTAACGCGCTTGCTTCTTAGCAAGTACCGCCGACCATAGAGAATGAAAGCATGCATGCATATTTCGATGAAAGAGGAGAAGGCTAGCCCCAAGGATCTTGATAAGAAAGAAGAGAAAAAGAAAAGAGAGAGAAACTAGAAAACAATTCTTCCCCATCCTAAAAGTAGAAAGCATCCCTAATAAGATTATCAGCCACTAAGCTGGTAGATTGGCAGTGGAGCGTTGCAAGGCTGGTAGAATATACAAGCCATAGGGATGGCAAAAAACACATATCCCTATCAAATCATGCATGTGATATAACATATATCACTACCAAACTCATATTATATATAATTATGTAGATATACATTCTCGTTCTCTGTCGCGTATATCATAATATCTATCACCTTTGTATGTTGCATTTGGAGATTTGTTTTTCTACAATATTAGAGAGTGGATGACCAATGAAATATTGGGGCAAGGAGTAAGTGACTAGGTAAGATTATGTAGCATGCAAAGCATTTCACACTATTGAAGTTTAAGGTTAGTGTCAAAATAGTTCATGAGGTTTTAATTTTTTCACATTATATTCTAATGTTTTGACATTTGTCTAATTTACACCTTTCGTTAGGTTGATTGTATTGTCAATCATTTAACTCTAGTAAAACAACTAATGATTGAATATCAGAACATCAGAATGCAACATAAAAAATTAAAACCTCATAACCTAATTTAAAATTTTAAAATTAACTTCAAATTTTAATTTTGTAAAATTTATTTTGCTGTTTATTTTCTGCAATATAAAACTGTTGGTGGCAAATGGAGTATTGGGGCTTGGAGTAAGTGATCATAGTGATGATGATACTACTCATTTTGATATTCATTTTGATCATAGTGATGATGATACTACTCATTTCATCAAAGCCAATATAATATGGAAATTCTTACAAGTGCCAAGCTTATATCTTCCAAAACCTTTCATGAAAAGGAGAGACTCTCATGGAATTCAAGGCTTTCATGCACATGCTTCCCTCTCCTCTTCCCATGAATATATAATCTATTTTCATATACTCAGAGCTCCAAGTGGGGATTGAGATAATCAGTAGAGTGGGACAGACCCATGATTTTTCCAACTCAAAATTAAGGAGTATGATTCTATTCCTTTTTATTTATTTAAATAGTTACCATTAAGCTATGTTAATATCTTATTTTAATTTTTTTTTATAAAAAAAAAAAGACAAAAAAGAAAGTGTTAGAAGAAAAAAGGAAAAAAGATAATAATAAGAAGGGAGGAAATTCTAATCCCAAAACTAATCGTGTATATCCACAAAGTAGTGTACTTTGACAGTCCTAGCTAGTCATTTCACACAAGTTTTTAGGTTATAATACAAACCCTAAAAAGTTAAACCTAGGTTTAATCACCGTCATGATCAGCTTAGTTAAGAAAAGCTCTAAAACTTCACTTTATAGCCAGATTTTAGCAGGGGACGCGTGTCAAAATAGGACTATTCAACTTGATGCCGAAAGTAGAACATGATATTAGCAGGGCCAGTTTAGAGATTTTTGAGGCTTGGAGCGACGACAAAAAATGTGCTCTCAGTTATATAAGAAAATTATTTGTTTTCACACGTAAGGTATCGATAAAATTATACTTAGAAAAGCACTTCAAACTTAATAATTTAGAAACACGGAAAAACTAATTTATTTTGCATTGTGAGAAGGAAACAAAAAAAAAAACTCCGAGTTTACAAGTAGATAGAATATGAGTTTTTGTTTTCCATCTAAACTTTTAAAGTGTTTTTGTATAGATCATGAGGTGTTTTTTCTTATTTACTAATCTTGTCAATATGGGACTAAAAAAATAATGATACTTTTGAGTCTTTAATTGATATGTATAAGTAACAAATGGGTGCTAAATTAAACTTTTTGATGACACGTCATATGATTTGCAAACTTGGTCTAAAAATTTGGTCAACCGCATTACTCTTTGTTGAAGATTAGACTTGAATTGGAACAAATGTTTAAAAATAACAACCCACATAGCTATTGGCTATTAATTAAAAATAAATTAAAAACCAAACAAAAATTATTTGTTGAAGATTAGACTTGAATTGGAACAAATGTTTAAAAATAACAACCCACATAGCTATTGGCTATTAATTAAAAATAAATTAACAACCAAACAAAAATTCCTAAAAATTGAAAAAAAATAAACATGCTTTTAGCATTTCGAACTTAGGACCTCTCGTTAATTTTAAACAACAAAAACTATTGATTCTAGTTAAACTTCTTGATCATTTAGCCAAATTTTATATATTTATACTCTTATGAAAAGAAATTTGTAAAAATTGAAAAATAAATAAGGACCCATGGTGTTTTGAACCCAAGACCTCCTCATTAATTTCAAACAACAAAACCACCGGTTCTAGTTAAATTTCTTTGTCATTGAACCAAATTTTATAAATTTATACTCTTATGAAAACATATATAAATATATCACCCTAATAATTTTGGTGCCCCTAATTATTTTGAGTCCCGGACGGTCGCCCTGCCAGCATTGGGCCTGGGCCGGCCCTGGATATGAGTTTCTCTTAGCCTTCCGCGTACTAGTATGAACAAACCTCTAGGGTTTGTCGAGCAAAATTAACATAGTAAAATGTGTAACTTAGTATTACGGTATAATTTTTTTACCTGTAAATGAGAGGTTTTAGATTCGATTATCTAAAGACGAATTTGAACTACATTATTACCAGCTCATTGTGAGGTTTAGCCATTCCTAACTTTCTTAGTATAGATAATATCGTTTATTAAGAAGAAAAAATAAATAAAATGTAGCCAGTTAGATTCATGCGATCTAAGGCTAGATAGCTGACTAGAAGATTGTGGTTCGTTTTGGTTTGGCATGCATTACATCTAAATTCCCAAAGGTGTTAGAGAAAGTAACTATTTTTATAAGATAAGTGAAAGAGTGCTTTCTACCTACAAAAGTAGGTTACAATTCAAATTTTAAAACTAATTTGTGGGAGTAATCGAGTCTGCAAGTTATAAACGTAGTAACTTCAAACTCACTGAAGAAAAAAAGCAATATGGTATGAACCAAACATCTTGTTCAGTTGTTCTCCAATTGTATAGGCGGTCACTTGCAAAGAAGAAACATTTTTGTTTATATCAAACATTAATGATTGATATACTTAATTATTGATATAACGTTTAATATTTAGTACCAAAGAATCTACTTAATGATTGATATAACCAAATGACAAACATTATAGTACTCAGCAAAAGGAAATCCTAGGACTAGGGTCTCTTTTCTTTTTCGGTATAAAGAAAACACTACGGAAGTAATTCTCTAGTATAATTGTCACTATATCGCGTGATGGTACAATCCATCCACTTTGTAAACCGCATTTTATCAATAATGTTATATCGTGAACTATAAATCAATTGGTAAGTGCACAAATATATTATTGGTTACTTCGTAAAAAACAATTAAAATAACTGGCATTTCATCCCTAACAAATATACTAGATAAATTAAGACTGTAATATTGTCGCGCGCGATAGATACAAATACAATCTTTATTTTTGAATACTGTACTGTCTTTTTTCTTTTGGTCAAATAAATACTATATATACTCTAAAACATACACTTGTTGATAGTGAACGAATGCATCGTTATTGCTTACTTCAACAAAAACAAGTGAGATGGACAAATGTGGGACCAAGGGAAGCTGCTAGCGTGGTGTGGAAACCGGTTGGTGGAATGGGCTTTGTGGGCCATTAGGGGTCCAGTTTTCTCAAGTGAGCCCCAAACAACAACTTGGCTCCTCCCCTCCACACTGCTCAGACATCCATGTCAGCATTGTCCGCCACGTAGGCACCAACTTCACGAGATATTTTTTTTTTTTATTCTCAAAATAAATTATTTTTCAAACGGCTTTTCGAAATTCTCTGCGGGCCAAATTGAATCAGTTGAGGATGAGATGTCCCTTTCCTAACATCCCATTTCTTGGATTATTGTGATTTAATTTTCACTATCTATGTACTTATTTGATTTATGCATTATTTTGTTATATATAATTTGAGTTTTATTTAAATTTTGTATTATTATGGGTATCATCTATGGTTGTGAATGCAATTTCCCTACTAACATACATTTCAAATACTTTTGCATGGTTGAAATAGAGATGTGATATTGGTATAATATTATTTTTGATAATAATAATTGTCTTTTTTATAGGTCTAATTCATTTTAAATGCATGCCTCCAAGGATGATTGAAGCGTTTTCCTAACCTCATTTCTTTTTAAAAAATGGAGACAACTGATGGCGAATCACGATTATCCATCACTTTCGGGTCCAGAGGAGGCTAGTTGGGAATTGCACTTTATTCGTGACCCATTCAAGTAGTTTCACATTTTACAAAGTATCAAACACAGAACCTCCTATTATTTTTTTTTAAAGAGCTGTTGTTCGCACATTTTCGCCAAACAACCTTTGGCGGTTCTTAACCTCACTTATTTCACACACAACATACAATTCCCCTCAAAAATAAAGATTATCAAACAAAAATATAAAAAGTCCTTCATCTTGTGGTAGTGATGAAAACTTTCCCAAGAAAAGAATAATCCAATAAAATAATTGCAAAAAAATATTCCAAGCCTCTTGAATATTTTTATGCAAGATCTAATAAAATAATATTAGGAAATATTGTTTATTATTATTATTTTTAAATAAACAAAAAACAAAATGCTTATGATTTGGAAGTGCATTTAACTCCACACACTCCTAGCACATGCACTTCTCATCTATATAAGCACCCCCCACCCCCTCGTCTCCCTCCAAACCAAACTCACACTCTATTCTCTACATTTGCAAACCTCAACTTACAAAATCTTTTCAACATTCTCAAGATCTTTGATCTATTTTCAACTACAACAACAAACAATCCCAAATTGTGTTGTGCTTGAAACCCATTACTCAAAATCCCACAAAATTCACACTTTTAGTGTTTGAACTACTTCTTTGATCATAAACATGGAGAACTTGTTTCGATTAGCGGATCATGAAGATTTCTTTGCTCGCCGTTGTATCATGATCAATGGTCCAGTCATAGTTGGGGCCGGACCATCAGGTTTGGCAACGGCAGCCTGTCTCAGAGACCAAGGAGTACCCTATGTCGTCCTTGAGAGAGCCGAGTGCATAGCATCACTTTGGCAAAAACGTACCTACGACAGGCTCAAACTTCACCTTCCAAAAGCATTTTGCCAACTCCCCAAGCTTCCATTCCCAGAAGACTTCCCTGAGTACCCAACAAAACGACAATTCATCGACTACCTTGAGTCATACGCAAAACACTTTGAGATCAACCCAAAGTTCAACTCCTGCGTTCAATCATCAAGGTACGATGAGACAAGCGGTTTCTGGAGAGTCAAGACCGTTACCTCAACCGAGTCGAACCGGTCCGAGGTTGAGTATATTTGCAGGTGGCTCATAGTGGCCACAGGAGAAAATGCTGAGTGTGTCGTGCCGGAAATCGATGGCTTGTCGGAGTTTGGAGGTGAAGTTATTCACGCTTGTGAGTACAAGTCTGGTGAAAATTTCAGGGGAAAGAAAGTGCTTGTTGTTGGGTGTGGAAACTCCGGCATGGAAGTCTCTCTTGACCTCTGCAACCACAATGCCTTCCCATCAATGGTGGTTAGAAATTCGGTAAGTCTTCGATAAAAGTACTTTAAAACTAAAAAATGAAATGGTTATTAAACGAGTCATTAATTTTCTTTAATAAGTTTTAATATTTAATGGGATTCTAATAATTCTTGCTCTGTTTTTTTTACAGGTTCATGTTATGCCTAGAGAAATCTTCGGAAGATCGATGTTCGAATTGGCGGTTTTCTTGCTAAAATGGCTGCCAGTTTGGTTGGCCGACAAGTTTCTGCTGATGTTTTCATGGTTAGTGCTCGGAAGCATTGAAAAATACGGGCTGAAAAGGCCATCCATGGGACCAATGGAGATGAAGAACGTTGTAGGAAAAACCCCTGTTTTGGACATAGGTGCATTGGACAAAATCAAGTCCGGTGGAATTAAAGTTGTTCCTGGAATCAAGAGGTTCTCAACTGGTCAAGTGGAGCTCGTCAATGGTGAAACCCTCGAAATCGACTCCGTTGTTCTAGCCACCGGGTACCGCAGCAATGTCCCTTCTTGGCTTCAGGTAAAAAAAAAGTTCCAAACTCTTATTTTTCTTTCTTGAAGTTTAAAACTCGATCGTATACAAAGTTTGTCACATCACCTGTTGACGTAACAAGTCAACTGAGGATGATGTGACAAAAAGTGTCTATATACGACCGTTGATGGTGAAAACTTTCATGGTAACTTTGATCGTTGATTTTGGACTAGTGACTAATCTTGTTTTGTGCTACGTTTAACAGGAAGGTGATTTCTTCTCTAAGAATGGATTCCCAAAGCAGCCATTTCCCCACGGTTGGAAGGGAAATGCAGGACTTTATGCAGTAGGGTTCACAAGGAGAGGGCTCAATGGTGCATCAAATGATGCCATGAGAATTGCACAAGACATTGGTAATGTGTGGAAAGGAGAAACCAAGCAGGTCAAAAAGAGAACCATAGCTTGCCATAGAAGATGCATCTCCCAGTTCTAAAAATATTTACCTATCCATACAGAAGATTAACCCTACACTTAACTCTCATGGTGTAACAGAAAAAAGAAAAAAAAATTACTGTATATCATACAAAGGAAAGAAAACAAACGGATAGCACAGAGACAAAGAGCCCTCTCCAAAGAGGCCCAAGTATTGGAAATGTTTGGGCATTTTGTATTACTGAGGATGATGAGGCTTTTTTTAGGAAAACTAATGAAAAAGGTTTGAAAACTTTTAGTTTTAACGATAAAGATAAAATAAAAGGTAAAGTGAATAGTACCAGGATTGACTTTTTAGTGTAAAAATGTGGTTTTTCGTTAAAGTGAACAATACCAGATGTTTTTCGTTAAAATTCCTTTTTTTTTTCTTCTTTTTATTTATTTTTTCTGAATTTCCATACAGTTCTTTTGTATCATATTAATCCAATGATCAAGTTCAATCACATATTTCCAATGCACTTTCTATTTTCTTACCCCATTTATCACATACTTTTTAAATACAAGTAGAAATATCAGTCTTATTAAACGATCAGAACTACATACAACACTCAGTTCAAATGTTTTTTCTTATACAATCGATATTCTACTTTAAACTTATATAGTTTACAAAAATAATGATTCAAACTTAGGTGCCTGGAGAAGTACATCAACTATATCTAATATGGCTACCACCGGTGCCAGCGTTTAACTGATTAGGAGTTCTTTCTCCCACTTCCTCTCCACCTTGCATTAATTTTACATGGGTTTTCATGTGCAAGGTTCCTAATTCTCAGCCAAGAACAACTACTTGAAGCAATATTGCTCTAAAAATAGTACTAAATCAGCTTAAACCCATGTTTTCCCCAAAAACCTATTAAAAAAAAAGGTCAGCCCACTAATTCAAAGTTTTTGAGATTGGCAACTTGCCAAAAGCCTCCATCATCAGATGGGTAGGACTCATCAATGGAAATATGCAAACTCAACTCTCTCTCTCTCTCTCTCTCTCTCTCTCTCTCTCTCTCTCTTTCTCTCTCTCTCTCCCTCTC
>JADOBS010300203.1:0-10484 GCA_015708375.1 Cydonia oblonga | reverse complement strand
TTAAAATCATGTATTATTTCAGGAAATTTTAAAGAAAAGTATGCGGTACTGTTCACTTTAACGAAAACCCACATTTTTATACTAAAAAGTCAAACCTAATACTATTCATTTTACCCTTTATTTTGTCTTTATCATTAAACTTAAAGTTTTCAAGTCATTTTCATTAGTTTTCCTATTATTTTATTACTGAATGCACTTGGGGCTTCTCCATGTTCATCAACACACACACACAAACATATATATGGAAAAATTGGGTTCTCATCCTTATTTTTCCTACTCCATTGATTAAAATTTTATTTCTTTTCTATTTTTGATCAAGGTTCCTAGCTTTTAATAAACATCATTAATTATTTCAACAATAAAATATTTTTTATTTCTAAATATATTAATTTAGTGTTAGAAACGTTACATTTGTTATATTTATATCCATGGTTTATTTTTAGTTTGTACCCATTTTTATTTTGTAACTTTTTTTTTTTAATTTGTACCAATTTTCTTTTCAATTTTAATTTGTACCCATATATTAATTCCTTTTTGTGCCCATTTTTTTTAAACTCTTATTTGTATTTGTACCCATATTTTTTAATTTATTTGTATCCATTTTTAATTTTGCTAAATGTACCCATGCTAATTATATGTATTTATTTTATGTTTTAAAATATATCAAAAGTTATTTTTTTTAAAATATGTTAATAATTATGTGGGTACATTATTTTTTTGCTATAATTTTTGTGAAGAACAATATTACTCTAAAATTGATTTTTAAGTATTTATTATATTTAAAAATATTATTTGAATTTGTTTAAATTTCATAATTTGTGGGACATTAAATGTATAAATGCATGAGTTAAATCTCTTAAATAAGGCTAAGGACCCCAATCAATATATTTAAACAAATAAGGTTTCAGTTTATCAATTAGGTTGATTAGAGACCGAAACCAAAATGACCCTATATATATACATGGTTCTGGAGAGATCGTGAAGAATAAATATATAGTAAATAGAGAAAAGAAAAGCATATTAATCGACCAGTGTACTTAGAAAAGCTTCATCTTCTAGAAGGTTACTAAAGATGAAGGTTCATCGATCATGGCTCACGTATAAGTTAGTTCATCTTTGGCGGCTTCTTTTGCTTAATCTCTTTGGAATTTGGATGGCAATCTAATCAATATATCTTTATTTGATCAATTATGTGGTATGTTAACCCACCCATCCTTCGTCTTTATCTACAAACTATGACTTCTTCTCGGACTCCCAACAGTAAACCATTACCCCACCATCAACAACAGCTTCCTTTCATTAGTCGGCTTAGTTTAGTTCAGCTTGCCAACGTTTAGCCATGAAGCCATAAATTTCTTCTTTTTCTTTGGTCAAATAAAGAGGATTTCATTAAAAAGGCAATGGCCACTCAATGAATCTATAAAACTAAGTCGAGATCCTCTTTGAATTTCCATATTCCGAGACCAAGAACTCGAAGATCCGGGCCGTTGAAGAAAGAAAGAAAATATAAACCTTTAACTTGTGTGAGGTGGGCCAGTGCAATTGACTAATAACAACCACATGTTTTAAAATGAGTGGTTTCAATTTCCAAGTCTGTCGGCTCCTAACACAGAGATCCAAAGAGGATGTCAATTCATAAAATTCAGGCAATAATGATATATGTTAGGATTTATGTACCAAGTAAATTAACCATTGTTCATTTTACTTGAAGAAGTTTATTAAAGGTTTTAAGTAAAAGATTTTCATGTGTTATATATACTTCTTAAAGCATGTTCCACATCAAAAAATCCTCATTAAGTTAAATTTTCTTAATATTAAACGGTTTCACTTCTAATTGGAACGATATCTTATACTGAATGATTCAATGTGATTTGTAATGGGTTGTGGGTCACTAAATCATCTTTGGAATTTTAACAATACTCCTCTACCATCTTTGAAATTTTAACAATACTCCTCTACTAGCACTATATTTAATATTTTTCGTGTTTATGACATTTGCGTCTAGGATTCAATCCTCATTCTCCTTTTTAGTGTATATTAGAATGGAATATCACTTGTAATTAAATAAATAAATGGAACGCTGGTGCATCAAATAGGTTATGTCATTCCCTCACTTACCAAACATGACAAAGGAATCTCATACTGATAGACTAGGATTAATTATTCTAGACTCTTCTTCGTAATTATTAATTTCCTTATAATCTTGTAAATTATAATTGTAATTATTGTAAACTATTTATAAGGAGTTAGAAGCACTCATATATATTGTTTAGAATATATTAATTATATCGGGAAAAAATGGACCTTTATATGTGCTTTACAAGTAATTTGGTTACTCTTTATCTTAAAACTTATTTGGATGTGCTTTTAAAATGACTGAAAACGCTTTTAGAGAATATTTTTGGGTTCCAAAAGCACTTTAAGTGTTTTCTATAAGAACCACCAGTTATGTGATTCTCTCAAGAAGCACTTTAAGTGCTTCTCCAACATATACTAAGAGATCGTTTGGATGTGCTTTTAAAATGATTGAAATTGTTTTTAGTGAAAATATTTTTAGAACCAATCATTGGAAAAATGTAAGTAAATCCTGAAAAAAAAACACTTAAAGTGCTTCCTAGAAAAAAAACACATAACTTATGCTTCTTGCATAAAGCACTTTAAGTGCTTTTGGAACCTAAAAAGATTTTTTCTATAAACGTTTTCAATCATTTTAAAAGTACATCCAAATGAGCTCTAACATTTTTACTAAGTATTATTTTCAAAAATATTTTCACTAAAAACGCTTTCGATCATTTTAAAAGCATATCCAGACGAGTTCTTAATCAAATTAATTTTATAGTGAAACCTCAATTTCTTCGTATACTGTAAATTTAATCATATAAACTCACCAATCGCTATGATAATGAAAATACAACCAATTAATTCATCCGATCTCGGACTGCAGGTTGATTTATACATCAATCCTACTGAAACATAATTAGTAGGGATATTGACTAAAGGCCGAATATTAGTTAGCGATGGTTGGTGAAAAGTCAGACCAATCTCCCTCTAACTATATATGATATTTCACTGGCATTTGCATAGGGTATACATTTGCAAATAAGTGCTATTCATTTTAATTTCATCATCTTTGTCTTTGCAAGAGAACCTTCCTTTCACTCTTAAAAGAAAAAAAATATCGACCTGGTAGATTGTCTTAATGGGTACGAGTTTTCTCATATTTGAGGTTCAAATCCTCTTCTCATTTCGTAGTGTAGCTTAGATAATAACATTATTTGTAATAATTTTTTTTGAAAAGATTGTACTAAAAGATGACAGTTAATAAATTAAAGCCAAAAGCCTATAGGTGAAGAGATATTTTAGTACTTTCGAACTAAGAATAATACGTCACATGTTATTATACAAGATATAATAATGCAAGATATACGGTAAGTAATAGCATCTCAAACGTAGTTGTAATCTTGGATATAATTTTTACTTAAGAAACGGGGTGGTTGGAAAAGGTTGAATGGTTGATAGTTGTTAAGCAATTATGCTGGCAATTACGTACTAAACATTCTCCTAACCTGCATGTATGTACGTACAAGCAACTGCCATAATCAATTGAATAATTACAACTACCCTATCTATATTTTCTCTCAAGTTTATATAATCAAATGAACTATATTTATTTCTTCAAAAAAAAAGAAAAAGAGAACTACGTATATAAATATATCATGTAATCTTTTAGGAGAAACTTTTAGGGTGTCGAGAATATATTTCAGTATACTAATTATCATAATACAAGTGTTTAGAAATATATTTTTTCAAATATCTAACCATTTGTATTATGACATTTGATGTGCTGAATCATGTTCTCGACACACTGAAAAATCTCTCATCTTTTAGGTGAGATTATAGCTTGAATTGTGTGTACCATATATAACTGATTCTGAATTTATGGATTACTTGTTACCATCTAAGCCATCACTCAAGAATTTACTGAAGCATTCATGCTGAAGCACATGAATTAAACCCAATAAGTGAGTGCCACGACACGTGCAGATACATCTATCGACTATTCCCGTAACCAATGAGAGGTTTTCCTTTGACCTAGAAACCAATCACCGCAAATATGAACGCCACAACAAACCTCATAAATTCTAATTTCCCAAGCTTAAGAATCTCCAACAACCTCACTTTTATATAAAATAGAAACACCTATTACCTTGTATGGTTAATCATCATTTACTACTTAAACATCTGCGGTTTTTTAGCCAGTACCACACCCGTGCCCTTCGATACTTTGTTTTCTTTGTGGATCACCTAACGTCTCTACCCACTGACAAACCTGCAGAGGTCAACTTCATTAACAGTTGGTTCATTATTGATCCAACTTTTGTGCATATAAAGTTATCAACACTGATGATTGAACACTTATCTCCGCACCTAGGTTAGTGTTCTACTTATTTCACCATTCTTGTTCTCTCCGAAATTATATTATGTATACATAATACATACACTCATATGTGCAATACTGGTATATATGTATGCTTGTATGTAGTGGTAGATTCAAGATTTTAAAATCGGATAGTCCTAATTAAGGTACGCTAGATGCTAGTCAGGCGGTGGGTCTAAAACCTATGCGTCTAGACAGGACCTAGACGAACTAGTCTAATTTAAGTAAATTTATTGTATATCATATAAATAAGTCTCTAGTTACACTTAAAAAAAAACTATATTTATATTGAGAAATTGAGTTTATTATTTTAATGAGGTTTATTATTTGACAATACGTACAAAAATATCAAATTTTCCTTTAGTATTTTAGTGAATTTGATGGTATGAGATGAAAGTTTAAGTGATTTCGAGTTCATAGTACTTTTATGAAATATTTTTTAGATGACATATGAATTTATAGTGAATTTAAGAATTAAAAATAATAAAAAAAAGATGTCAAATATAAGGTATAAAAAGTCCCGATTGAGTAATACATCATCCCTTATTAATAATTGTTTGGTGGCACAAACTAATTGGACAACAATTTTAAAAAAAAAATGGAGAGTTGGTCACGTGAGAAATGGAGAGAGAAAATCTTTTTTCTTCGTTGGAATCAAGGTCCAAGAACAGCAGAGCCATGGTGGTCTTCTCCTGTTCCTCTTCGTCTAAAATTAGATCTTTCTTATTGGTTCAAAGCTTCTGTTGCACAGCATCTGCACAGCCATAGTGGTCTTCTATGTCCACCACCTGCCCAAACCGTTGGGTGGTCCTCGAAGATCCTCACAAGCGATTCTTCGAATTACCGGATGGTCCCAGAACCACCCGAGTCTGTGAATAGATCCACCCCTGCATATATGTATGTGGGTGGGTATATATGCTGAAAAAAAAAAAGGAAAATACATATACACTAGTGAGAGAGAAGGGGCCGCCAAGGAACATGCATGGATGGACTCTCATATGTCAGTGTGTGATCATATGTCATATCAGACATTGCAATCCAGATAATGTTAACCAGTAGGAGACATAGCAACCCATCACATGCAATCACGCATATTGCTGCTACAAGTTAATTGCTAATAATTTTGTTTCCCCTGATTTAAGGGCATCCAAGCACGCCATTTGCCCTCCTATATATTTAGGCCATAATATATAAATATTTCAAGGCACAAAATTGACAAGCCAACTGCCTCCCAATCTCTTAAAATGATTAATTAGCTGATGATATTAAGGCATGGGTTGTCTCATACGATCCGAGAGAGATATTGCTAATTTCCCTTATTCTTTCTACTAGTGATTTTTGCACATTCTTTTTTTTTATTTTGCCATTTTATTTTTTAATTTATTCAATTTACTCGCTGAAGAATGAATAAAGAAAAATATATAGGAGTGAATTAAATTCGCTTTCCATGAGATAAAGTGGAGCGAAAGTTTCTATACTTATATTTCTTATACGAGAAATTTCTATATGTACCTAAACCCGTTTTAGTTATCATTACGGGATGATTCAGTAGTTAGGGATGAATTTTATGTTCATATTCCATACGCCACGTCCTAAGTTCGATTATGGCACTGGTAAATCATAATATGGTGGCCAAAAGAATGTTAAAATGCTTATGGGAGTCTTCTTGGTCTCCAAATGGTGGACTGATGTGGCAAAGCCACCAGTCGATCCCTTTTTTATTTATTAAAAAATAAAAACCATTTTTAGTATAATACATTGCCACTTCAGGTTCATAAATTATAGTAATATCACATCATCATAAAATAATAACATCACATTACAATGTGACGATTATATTTACGTTCTTTTGATAGAGGTCAATTCAATTAATAATACATGGTTGTTATTAAAACTATCAATAATGTATTGTTCAAGTAATCAAATTGTCTTTACTCATCAGGACTTGGCGGTGGCACACATTCTAAGGTACATCATCTGACCACGATCATTAGAAGCAGTTAAATAACCAACAGGGTGCTCGGATTCTCTCTGTGAAAATTTTGAGGATTTATAAATCAAGTACTGTTTATGTTTAATTTTAAATAAATAAAATAAAATAATTTCTAATTACCTAAACAAATATGATTCACAAATTTTCAAAATCATCACAAAGAGGATCCGGATTCGTTAAATAAAGTATTAACGCAGCAAATTGTCATGGAACAGATTATCCTTTTAATCCGATTTGGACTTATTTGTTATTAGATTTCGTCATCAATTAGGTTCAGACATTCAGGAATCTATTTTTTTTAATTGAACTTTTATTTGAGAAATTTCCCTTCCCAACTTATATATGATTTTTCTCGGCCACCCAAATTTTTGTGGTAAAATTATCTCTAACCTTTGGTCTAAAAACTAAAATTTTAACTCAGAAAATTTAAGTTTTAACTCAGAAACAATTTTTTTCCTTCAAACCTTCTCGGTTAAATTTTTAACCAGAGATTATTAAAGAATAAATTTAGGATAATTTTTTTTCTTAAAGTAACTTTAAAAAAATTATGTATACTATCTTAATTTAATTTTATGAACATTTTTACCCAAAAAATATTTAGATTCCGATAAATATTGAAAAATCACTAAACCGACACTATGAAACTCGTGGAACACTACAAAAGAATACGAAACACATAAAATATTTTTTTTCATTACTTTAACCGTTGGATATAAATTTGGACCATTAAATATATATATATATTTTTTTATCATTAAATTTGATATAATTAAATTTTAACCGTTAAATTCAATATTCATACTTGATCAGTCTTATTCTTTACTTCGTTTACAAAAACGACAATGTGACTCTTCTCAATTTTCCCACTAATTCCACGAATAATGTAGTTCTTCTCAATCTTCCAAATCAAAAATTTCTTTGGTCAAATGGAGTTAGGTGTGTGCACTTAAAATTGTAGGCGGTTCAAGTTTGAAAATATGAAGACTATGAATTATGTTCTACTAGGCTACTAGCAAAAAATGCACTTCAAACTTATGTTTTCGGAAATAAGTATATCTTGCTCGACGGAATAATTATTTATTTGAACGTGCTAATTGGGATGGAGCTTCTAGTAGTTGAAGAGGCTTTACTGAAGGAGCTACGTTATTGAAAACGAGTCTTGCTTGCCTGCCGCATTGGCTTTGGCGAGAATATTGCATTTTGAACTGATTCTTGATCTTTTTATTCAAATGGGGGTTGGAATTTTGATCCACTTTTGCAGTGGCTTCTAAAATAAATTGTGTCAATTTTCCATTTTTTTTTTACCCCTGGGGAAATTTTTGAATGGGTACATAATAAATTTTGTTCGAAAGGTTGTCTTCCTTGATCAATTTGAATGGCGTTTTGTGTTTTGTGTCACATGCTGGTTCATCTGGTATTGGCGCAATAAAAACACCTTTTAGCGTGATTTTGTCTTCTCAAGTGATCCCAAAATTATTATTTTCTCTTATTTTCGCATGGTTGCAAGCTAATATTATTAACTCTCTTAAGACACCTAGAACCCTTGCTTTTTTTTTCATTGGGAACAGCCTCCAGAAAGGTGGTTTAAACTCAATGTGGAAGGCTGCAGAAAAGGCTCTCTTAAATTTATTGGAGCATGTGGTATTCTTAGGAACTCATTGGAGCTTGGCATGTTGGGTTTTGTGTTAATCTTGAAGCGTGGAGAGATTCTCAATGTTGTAATTTGGCAGATTTTTTTAGGATTACAAATAGCTTGGAATAAACAGGTTGCTAATTCCGTAATTGTTGTCCAATTGATATTACATGGTGCCACTGACATCATTCTCTTGGTGAATTGATTCATTGTCGTGCGATGTTATATTGTGACTAGGAATGTAAGATTCAACACATCTATTGTCAGATGAATTTTGTTGGTGATGAGTTGGCCAACCTGAGCCCCTCTCATCCTTTGGGTCTAGTCTTTTTTGAGCAAGCTCCATCTTTTTGTAAGCAGTTATTATTGTCTAATATTTATTGAGTTTCTCGATCTCGCGATATTATTTTGTGGTTCCCTTGTTTGGCTATTAGCCCCTTTGTTTAACAAAAAAAAAAGTAAGAATGTGAAGGCACTTCTTTCCTCATTTTTCATTTCATTAATGGATTGTGAGAAATTAATATAATATAAAAACGAGTAATGTTGTTTAAACATACAAACATACACATTTGTTGACACGCTTATTAATACATATACAAATATAAAAACAAAAAACAAAATGAAAAGAGAAAAAGAAAACTATATACAACAAATAGATATCTTATGTGTGACAGTCCGTCCTTAAAATTACGTTTTTATTTATTTTAATTGAGGGAATGGACGAAAATGCCTTAGAGGCAAGGATTTTGACTTCTGTTGACCATCGTCTAAAGGAATGTATGACTTATTCTTATGGCGTATTTGCGTAGTATTCGTTGGTACGAACACATAGGTGAAAGCCGTTTGCGAATCCGGATTATACGGTATAGTTACGAACGTTTGAAATTGGTTACATACATTTTAGATTATTAAATTATTTGAACTCCCACCTTGTGGGAAAGAAGCCAATTAGCTTCAAGGATAGAAAATATGGACCAATTAGATGCGAGAGAAACAACCAATCAGGAGGAGAGAGGGAAGCTTTCACCTTCCCTTTCCGTGACCTTTCACACGCAGGAAACCCGGTTCCAACCCAGGGTGGTTTCCTGCAGTCCTCCGCCATTTTTCAGGTAAGTTTCACCCATCCATCACCTGCAACCTCTTCTAAAATCTTCCCTCTACCATCTTTACTCATATTTGAGGGTTTTTAAGTCCTAGCCCGCGAGGAACTTCACCGGAGCACTGGAGGTGCTCGACGGCGATTCCCCCATTCCGGCGAGTTTCACTACTTACTATTACCCTTAATCAACTCCCCTTGGACCTAGGAACAAGACCCAACCAGTGATTGGGGTGTTAGAACACTGAAGGAGTCGAATTGACAAACACCCATTCTAGGGTTTTCGACGGGTTCATGGTGATTTGAGGTTTTTTCCGGCGAAATTGGCCTTGGTGAGATCTTCATTTCTGTGAAGTTTGAGAATTTTTAGAAATAGTTTAATTTTTTGGTGAGTCGGGGCGGTCGACTGCCACCCGCGGCAGCGCGTGGCCAGCGGATTGAAGATGTCGTTCTAAGTCATATTAGATGCCCTGAGTTCATAGTTGATATCCATAGGATGTGAATGGATTATTCTGAACCTAGTTTGATTAAGGTATATCACTTGATTATTATATGAATCAATGATCGGAGCATTGGATCATTACTAAACTTTAATATGTCATAACTCATAATATTTGAAGATTATAGGAATTGACGGATCGGGAATCCAACTTGCGGATCTTCCCGAATTGGATTTGCAAGTTCATAAAATAAACGTCAACCGCCACTTTGTTTTGGAAATTGGCGGAGATCCAACCGTTGGATCATAATGAAATTTTAGGATAATATTTTAGAAGCATAATGTGTATCTTTGGAAGTTTCTGATCGGAAATCCGAATAGCGGATCTTCCGGATCGAGGTACGTAAAGTTATGGACCCTACCGTCAATCATTGACCGACGGTTGACTTTTGATTAATGGGTATCAAATCATTCTAAAACGTCTTTAGAGATGTGTTTTATGTAAGTTACATGATCTATTGATAAGGATTCTGAGATGTGGTTTGAAAATTTTACTAGGCGCCGTTCGTTCGGGACGCCTGAATGTACATGCTAGGAAAATGGTAGGGCGGACTCTAGGTGAGTGGATCTTTTCCTTTTTATCGTATATATATGATTGAGTTTAGATTATGTCATGGTATATCCATATGCATGTTATCTACAAATAATAGATGTGAATTACGATTGGCTTGATCCCTGTTTAGGGTACGTAGGCAGTCTAACGAGACGTTAGATGCAGCCATACAATAATTGGGACAAAAGCCTTGTTTGGGGAATTGAGCAATGTGAAGGAAATTGGTGAAAATGTGAGATTTAACCTTATGTTTTGGTGGTTAAATGTTGGTC
>JADOBS010300202.1:0-10484 GCA_015708375.1 Cydonia oblonga | reverse complement strand
ACAAAGAGAAGAAAACAATTTCGAGTGCAATGAAATCTACTCATACAGGAAATCAGTCTGTAACTACCTATGGAGGCGCTTAATAATTGATTCAAATAATGTCCTTGTGAGATAATTGATGATTAATCATTAGCAATGTACTTCAGATGGATATTAACTTCAAAAATACATGTTAAGGTATAAGTTCTGTGAAACATCGTCTGCTGATTATTTGGGGTTTTTGGCAACAGTTTGTTTATTTTTCTTTTTTGTTCTTCTCTAATGAAGCACCACCTACTGAGGTGGAGATGAGCTGCTGAAGATCAACAAACAAATGAAACGTGTACCCAATTGTCACAAGACTCCTGGAATTAGTAATGATGATTAGTTAGGCACCTGGAACTCCATTTGGATTGGTGGTCTTGTCCAAGATTTCTTTTCTGTCATCGTGGAAATCAGCTCAACTTCTGCACTCAAAGTTGGCTCTGTTTGTCCTGGAAATTTCCTTATCCTACAAAGTGCAAGAAAGTCAATACAATACAGTGAAAGAAACAACTACAATCAGCAACATGCACAGACACTTTTCACGCAGCCTCCTATAAGTTCCATTTATGCCTGAAAGATATACACATTTTGGGCTCGTTTGCTGTATAGAATGGGCTTGGCTTGGACAATCCACTAGATTCAATGAATGTTGAATAGAAATATGGATGTCAACTTGCATATTTTGTCATCTGAAGGTAGAAGATGGACAAGTCATGAAGAACTTGTCCCTTTCAATCCTCTCATTTTTGTGGGGGGGGATTAGGAGGGATAAGTTTTCTCCATAATTTTTCCATCTTCTACCTTTTTCTTCCAACATTCATTGAATTTACTTAGTTGTCCAAGCCAATCCTAAACATCAACCGAGGCCTTGAAACCTAGGAAGTTGGACCTTTCCCAAATCCAAATCTAATCCGTCTTTCTACCACCTAAGACCATGCCCAATGGCTACTACATAAAATCATATTTCAGAATTATTTTGACGAAATGTTAACGTCAATCATAACTTCAATATAGCCCAAAGGATTAGAATTCAACAAAAAAACATATAAAGCACTCACTTCCAGACCAAGCAATCAATAGCCGCATTGTATTTTGCTCGACCAGACGTCACTTGAAAACTTGTTTTTGCTGTTTGTTTTGGCACAGGAATTTTGATGACAACCCCAAGAGCAAACATTTTTGCACCGAAAACGCTCTTGACCTGAAGAGCATGAGCGTATATAACCATATAAGCTATCTTCCAAGCAAAGAACTTCTAAAGATAACAGCTTTTATCATGCGAAATAGCAAACCTTAACATTTACTTCAATACGAGTTCTGCCAAGTTCCTTAATTGTAGGCAATACTCGGAATGGAAGATTAACACCCTCAGTAATACGATACCTAAGGCACATAAACCCAACCACAGAAGCAGGCCTCATAAATACAATTAAATTTATCAGATAACACTGCTAAGTAACTATGACAATTTCTCTGTATCAAAAGAATTCAACCTATGATAAAGAATTATAAGAGTGCTATCTGTATGTCATAGTTTAATACTAGCAATTTTGCATGCATTACACATGTACGAGATTGGTTACTGCAAAGATGGCAGTGGTGAAGAGTTCAAAAGGTTGAGTAGAACACTATAACAGCTGTTTAGGACTTATTGTTGGTTGATAACTTCATCAACCAACATAGTTCTTGTTTCAAAAGATGAAAAAATGATCGAGTGGAGTCATGAATCATAAAACCAACTGGTCCACCAACAGCATAGAAGATATAATCAGAACATCATATGATAAGAGATTTGCATATTGAAACTCTTTGAAATCACGGACAAGGTTAAATGGCAAGCCTCATTATAAAAACAAGTTTTCCCACGTTGTGGCATCCTACTAAATCCTAATGAAACACAAAAATGAGCAAGGACAAAACATTACCATGTAGTGAGCAGACCTGAGATTAACAAAAATTAAATTAAATTCAAACCAATAAATTAAGACATTAGTGTAAGTATGAGCTTACTTCATCAATTCAAATTCACCATCAGGTGGCACAAAACTAACTGTCTTCTCTGAGTTAAACCTTGTCAAGTTTACACATTGATGGAAAGTAACATCGTCGAGCTCGATAGTTTTCCCACTGCAAAATACTCAAGTCAAAATAGAAACTAAAAAGGAATTCCATTTTTGTGCTGTTAGAAACTATAATCATCTTGACGAAGGCCAACATGCAAGGCTCAAAATACAAAACATATAAACTTTTTCGTACTCACCTGTAAAGGAAAATAAAATGACAACGAAAAGTAAATTCAAAGTTTAAGAACTAAATAAAAAATGCATAAATATTTGGTCAAAATAAGAGTTGTAGATCTCAATCTAATAAAGATTAGACAGTAATAAGACGGGAAGAAACTAAGGAAAGAAAAAGGAAAAAACAGATAAAAGAGTAATACATCTGAACCAGAGTGTATATGTACACGGTACACAGCAGAAAACGCATTCCATATCCATTGAGAACAAAGAAACAAATATGCCTACAGCACCACTAAAATGTATGCTGCAGCTCAATGGATAGCAATTTACTAGAAAAGCAATTTCTTAGTGAGGCCCTAAATGATCTCTCTTACCAATAGAATAGTTTAGAATTATTTGTAGAGTGGCCACAAATTAAAGAAGAGAGCGTGCAACCTTCTCTGTATTGGGGTTCTCTACTGAAAACTGCGATGCGCTGTACTTGTTCTCTTCCATTATTATATATTTAATATTTGGTTTTTTGAGTTTCCTTCCCATATTAGGCTAGGGAGTTGAGTGAAAAAAAAATTCCCTACGGCAAAAGCATGTAACAACATATTCCCATGTGGAAGCTAATAAATGAGCCATATTTTTCAAATGGAAAAGTAACTAGTTAAAACTTAAGCCATATCTAAGGAAACAGAAATTTGAAAACAAATATTATGCTAAGAAAGTTCATAACTGATGTTAAATACAATCAAAATACCAGAACAGCATAGTGAGTAATTAAAACACATACCTTTTTGTGGGACGGGATTTAAGCTGTGATTCTTTCTCGAGGCCAATTTTATCATTCAATCCCAATTTCAAATCAGGCATCCCAGAGAGGAAGCATTTCATTAGAATCTTCCCGGTTACATCACAACGTAGAACACTACCTATAGTCTCCCAAATCAGTTATGAGTGACGAAACAGATTGTGCTAAACACATTCAAAAACACCTGCCTACCTTTGGAAGACATAAGAAGATTTACACTTTCCACAATATCCAAGAAGACCTGCACTGACGAAATGTTAATAATCTAGTAGAACGTTTAATAATGAATATGTAAAAGAAAATTCAGAGAAATCTAAATCACCTCATTCTTTTTATAAGCAAGGCCCTCTCTGCGCCAACCAACAGCACCTGTAACTTGTAATGTTGCATTAGGGACAGGTTTATCTGTAGGCTGTTGTTTTTGTGGCACAGTTGAAAAGAAAAATTATCAGAAACTAATATCATGATATCCGCATGAAGAACCAAAATGTTCTGTATGTTTTTAGCAAGAAAGAAGTCATCGAAGTCTTCGTACATAATGGCCCTACCATATCTTGAAACATTACAAGCATCTTACCTTAGAAGAGAATGGAGAGCGCACTCCTTCCTGAGTGATGTAAAGCTTTAAAATTTCTGGAGAAAGATTCTGTGGGTAACCAAAATCCATAATTTCTGCAATTTAAAGGGTGGATTTTGACTATTTAGACATGATGACTTGTACAGATAAATATAATTACAAACAACCAAAAAGATAAACATTTAGATAAACTACTGACATAATAAAAACATGCAAATGTTTGCACATCATAATCAACAAACAATGTGATGAATGCATGCATTGATTCTGACATGGGCAATACCAGATCATATTCACAAAACAATTTTACATTATTACATGCCATATTAGAAAGCCCACACATGGTATTGTGGACAACAATGTTACAACTAGCAAACCTAGTCATGTTATAAGAGGATAGTGTGTATAGTTGAATAGTTTTGTGGTTCCACCATAGACTTCTCAAATATGCATCTTCCCCATTTTATGAGGTGAATTCCAAAGTGTGAGACATACGCAGGATAATGGCTTTTGTATAAATATACAATAGCTTCTGTACAGGAATGCAAACAGTAGAGGTGAATTGTTCAATTACGTACCGTCTAATAGCTCATAAATCAGAACAAAATTATTACGAATTGCATCTTCATCAAAAGCCCCACCAAAATAGGATTTGAACAGTGCAACAGCCTGCAAGAAAAATAGACCAGAATCATCTACCACAATTTTGAGACTATTTTTTCGAAGGTCCGTATCACAATGAGTCAAACACATTACACAGCCATGTTCCCCAACCTATAAACCTGTCTATGGTGAGTTAAAAATCTTTATGGGCAGATTATCACTCTCACTGCAAGACCAGTATGTGAGAATGTGAAGGTAAAAGACTCCCATATTGGTGAATGGACAAACCTTGCAAGGGCATATAAGAGGTTGGGCTACTCCCCATATTGCCAACTGATCTTATGGTGGAACCTTAACTTTCTTCATGGTATCAGAGCAGGTTGGCCCACATGTGAAGCTCAACGGCCACACGTGCTCCACATCACCCAATTCATGTTGTCCATGTGTCTGGCTTGAAAATTCACCACACGTGAGGAGGGTGTAAGAATGTGAAGGTAAAAGAGTTCCACATTGATGAATGGAGAAACCTTGCAAGGGCTTATAAGAGGTTGGGCTACTCCCAATATTGCCAATAGGTTTTACGGTGGAACCTCACACTGTATAGTTACCACATTAATGAAATTTTTTAGCATAAAAAGAAATTAATATAAAGGAGACCATTGACATATAAACTCTTGAGAATGCACTATCCCACATCTAAACTCATGCAGCTAACTTCAGCACTAATCCCCCCGCGGTAAAGAAAAAAGAAGATAGTTGGTTCATCCTCTTTTCAAGAAATTTTGTTCTCAAACTAATTCCAAATTACACAAAGAACAAATCAGTACTTTCGTAGGTTTCAATTGAATATAAGTTGTGAGTAGCATAAATTTTCCTTGTTCCCATAACAGAGAAATGAGTTATTGTTCTCTGTCATAAAAGCAAGTCTACTCATGTAGATAACATTGGAATTCTTAGTGGTTTGCAAAAATATCTTAATTCAGGGTAAAGATGTTGGTGTAAAAGTTTGGCTTTAAATATAGGTGTTCCCCTTCTAATTGCACCAACGCTTTTTGAGATAAAACCCCACACTTGAGGTCCATTGGGCTTGATACCACCCAGGGGATTGGACCTAGGTGGTTAAGTGGGGACAATATCGGTGCATGGCAGCCTTAGTAGTGGACATATATGGAACCCATGACACAATAAAAGATTCTTTCAATAAGAAAAACCTTGCATTACCTGTTATACAAAGAACATAAATTACAATACAGAAGAAGCAGACTGGATGCACTCCACATAAACATCAGGAAAAAAAAAATTGTAAAAAGATCCCTTTTAACTGCTTTTGTCCTGTCAAAGTTTTTGGAGTAAAACTTAGAAGTCAAAATACACTGCAAGCTCCTTACACTTGTTTAGCAAGCAGATCAACAAGGCAAATCCTTACATCAGTGCATCAAATATAAAAGTTTTGATTTCTAATTCAAAGGAAAATGAGGTAGGACAACCAAACAAGATTAGGAATTATTTATCCTTCTCAATAGGATTGTTGTTGATAAAGATTGGAGAATGTGTTGTGATAGTCGATCAATTAACAGGATTACCATCAAGTACAAATTTTCAATTCCTCGGTTAGAAGACATGCTTGATGTTTCGTGTGGTTATATAATTTTCTCGAAACTTGATTTGCAGAGTGGATATCATCAAATTCAAATTAGACTTGGAGATGAGTGGAAAACAATGTTCAAGAGTAAACATGGACTATAGGAATGGTTGGTGATGCTGTTTGGTTTATCGAATGCAACACGCCTGATGAATCAAGTTTTGTGCCCTTTCATTGGTAAGTTCGTCGTTTATTCTGATGATATTTTGATTTATAGTAAGACAGCAGGCGAACATTTAGATCATTTGAGACAAGTATTGACTGTGTTACAAGAAACTATGTTGTTTGTCAACTTGAAGAAGTGTAGTTTTCTCACAAACAAGCTACTCTTCATAAGATATGACGAGAGTTCTGAGGGAATTCATGTAGATGGGAATTAGGTGAAAGCCATTAGAGAGTGGCCAGCTCCTAAGTCAGTGGGGGATGTGAGAAGTTTTCATGGATTGGCTACTTTCTACCACAGATTTGTTCGAAATTTCAGTAGTATTGTCGCTCCTATTACTTAATGCTTGAAGAAAGGCAAGTTTCATAGGGGTGGTGAACAAGAGAAAAGCTTTGCTTTGATTAAAGAAAAGTTACGCACAGCTCCTGTTTTGGCATTGCCCGATTTTAGCAAGGTGTTTGAAGATGAATGTGACGCAAGTGGGGTTGGAATTGGTGCTGTTTTCTCTCAAGTGCTAGGTCGTAACTGCTGTTTTGGCACCGCTTAGAACTCTTGGTCATAAGTGCTCCACTTTTGGCCGGTAGCGTTCTTTAGTGAAAAGCTTAGTGAAGCCCGGCAAAAGTGGAGCACTTATGACCAAGAGTTCTAAGCGGTCATGCGAGCATTGAAACAATGGGAACATTAACTTATGCAAAAGGAATTTTTTCTTTAAACTGATAACCAAGGTTTGAAGTTTACTAATGGCCAGAAAAGTGTGGACAAGAGGCATATCCGGTGGGTTACCTATCTGCAGAAATTCCCGTTCATGATCAAGCATAAATATGGAGTAACAAATATTGTTGCTGATGCTTTGAGTAGGCGTGCTCTTTTGTTGGTGACTTTAGCACAAAAAATTGTAGGATTTGAGTTTTTGAAAGAGCTTTATGAAGAAGATGAAGGCTTCAAAGAAATCTGGTTCAAGTGTGTTAATCATCAACCCTATGGAAAATTTCATCAATGAAGGTTATTTATTGCGGGAAATAAGCTTTGTTTTCCCCAAACTTCTTTAAGGGGAAAGCTAATTCGCAATCTGCATGGTGGTGGTTTAAGATGGAATCTTGGTCGGGACAAGACAATTGCAAGTATAGATGGCCTCAATTAAATCGAGATGTGGGAAAAATTGTTAAGAAGTATTATGCATGTCAAGTATCTAAAGGGCAGTCACAACATATAGATGGCCTCAATTTAAACGAGACGTGGGAAAACTTGTTAAGAAGTATTATGCACGTCAAGTATCTGAAGGGCAGTCACAACATACTGGAATTTATATGCCTGTGCCTGTTCCAAATGGTATTTGGGAAGATATTTCCATGGATGTTGTGTGGGGGCTACCTCATACACAACGAGTAGATTCTGTATTCGTGGTGGTGGTTGATAGATGTTTAAAGATGACACATTTCATTCCTTTTAGGAAAGGAAGACATCCGATGCATCAAACATAGCAAGATTGTTCTTTCAAGATTGTTTAGCCACTTTTGGATAACTTTGTGGAAGATGTTTGGTACTAATTTGAGTGGAAGTAGCACTGCCCATCCTCAAACTGATGGCCAAACAGAGGTCACTAATTGTACGCTGGGAAACATGATTTGAAGTCTTTGTGGAGACAAACCAAAGCAATGGGATTTTCCCTTGCCACAAGTAGATTTTGCTTACAATAGTGCTGAGCATAGAGCTAACGGTAAGTCGCCATTTTCTGTGGTTTATGTTTCAGTGACTAAGAATGTTGTTTAGTGAAGCTTCCAAAAGGGCATGGATTTAGTGTGGCCACTGAAACATTGGCAAAAGAAGAGTAAGAAATTCAAGGGCATGTTAAAAAGAATTTGGAGGAGACAAACGCAGAGTACAAAGCCAAAGCAGATTTACGTGGGAGAGCTGTAGTGTTTGCTGAAGGGGATTATGTGATAATTTTTCTCAGGAAAGACAGATTCCCTGTTGGCATCTACAAGAAGTTGAAGCCTCGAAAGTACGGACCTTACAAGATACTCAAGAAGATTAACGACAACGCCTATGTTATTGATTTTCCAGAGTCGATGGGAATTTCAAAGACTTTCAACGTAGCTGATATCCATGAGCACCATGCTGACGAAAAGCCATTGTATCCCGAAGAAAACTAGAGGATGAGTTTCTTTGCAAGTGGAGGGGACTGATGTAGGACAACCAAAGAAGATTAGGAATTATTTATCCTTCCAGCAATAGGATTTAAATCAAGTTTCCTTTGCCTATTTGGTTTTCTTTTTTTCTTTGTTCATTTGTTTTTTTTTTTTTTACATTTTAGGATCTCCTTTTCCAAGTAGAATTTCAATTTCCTTGTTATGCAGCACTTAGCCTTTGTTTTACCTAGAAGAATTAGGAATTGATGGCTAAATGAAGCCTAGTTCTCTGCTGTAACTTTGAGATTTCAGGTTTTTCAATTAAACCTTTGAATTTCATTCAATCTGGTGGATTCTAAAGATTGTGTTCCAGGTGTGTTTTAAGTTTTAGACGCACTTTTCTGACTATTCCGCTGCATTAGAAAATGAAATCTACATAGACTTTAAATGATAAGATCTTATTACCTCAACAACAAACTTGAACGCACAGGCTACATTGGCATTGCTGCTGACTACAATTACAATGTAAACATTGCTGATTCTCATGTAAAAGAACGAGCATCCACCAATCTGCCGCACAGGACATGTTCCAAGTTCTTTTGTTTGCATAATATGCATGCGGAAAGCATCCACCATATTTCCTCTAAAGAAAGAAATGATTAGAGTAATTAGACAACTACACAAGGTCAACTCTTTAATGAACTTTTACTCGCATAAAAATGCAGCCAACAACAGAGAGCACCAGCATAGATGGTCCAAACACATGCATACAGAAGTAAGGAGCTGACAACTAAACTTTTGCACTCGTGACAAGAAGGCCTAACAAGTAGCATTCCCAGCCAGATAATATATTTCTTGCACTGCCCTATAGCATATTTAAGTGAGCTTGGAACCTAGCCTAAACCCTCTCTGCCTTCTCAAAGGCCAACAAATTCAGAAGATACCTCTCTACATATCATCACCCAGAAAGAATACATATAAATTGGAAAATTTAGGAGCCTGCCTGCATACACCTATTTCAGGACGTAATGAGTGTACTGTAGTACAAAGTAGGTCTTAGGTTCATTTCACAAGGCAAAAAACTGAAGAACTAGATAATATTTAACCAAACCCTGAAAAAAAAAAGTAAAATTAAATCTTTTCCATTGCTTGTGGCTTAATTTTCATTATGTATAAATCTGCCTAAATCCATAGCACCATCAATCTTAATGAGTGCCTAGCAAGCCACAACCCCCATCCATAATGAATCTTTTCCATTGCATATGGTTAGCAACTGAGGAGGGACTCGCATCTGATTAGCTAGTTGTGTTAGGAATTGGCTCGTCAAAGTTAGTGTCCTATTTCGTTTAGGATTGTATCATGAAAGAATTAAGTTTCTTTGTACAAGTAGATTGGGAATCCTGGAGGCATAATTGGAAAGGGAAAGAAACTGTACTTTCCTATTTAATATAGAATAGGAAGAAAGTGTACTTTCCTATTTCCATATAGAATCGGAAACTTAATCAGCGGATAGCCATGTAAACCACACCCTAAACTTATAAATAGGTGAGGGCAAGGCTAGAAAACAGAGAGAACAGCCAAAGAGAGCCGAGAGAGAGAAAATGGATTAGTTATAGGGTTTTTCAAAAGTATTGTATACGCCATCCTTAATCAAAGAAGCCGTGGTTTTTCTGCCCAGAGAAATCACAACCGGACGTAGGCAAAAGTTTTTCCGAACCAGTATAATCTTGTGTGTTTCTAGTTTAGTCTATTGCCGTATAAATCAACGAATACCCATTGACCAAAAAACTTGAAGCAATACATAAAAGTAAATTTCAGGGAAAACTCATATTCAAAAGTCACAAACATACATGTAAATACAACCAATTCCTCAACAATTTACCAGCTCCCAAAAGCAGAGAGAGATTACCCAACATCGTCACGATAGAGACGGTTGATGAGAACATCACCGCGGAGGTTCAAGAAGTAAACGGCGGAAGCAGCCACCGGCATCTCTGATCCAGTGGATCAAGACCAAATCAGCTGATGGGACTGGGTCCAGCTATCAGATCTGCCAGATTTGGAAATGGACGGCTGAGATTGCCAGACTAGAGCATCTGCAATGGTCTGTTGGCTGGTGGTAACTGATATCTCATGAGACCGAGTCTCTCTTTGGCGAGCAATGTAGATATTTGGAGACTGAAAACAAAGAGGGTGTAGGTGAAAGGAAGAAGTTTTGTGTTCTCGTAGATGAACAGTCACGGCGTTGCAGTCACAGAAGTTGGTGTTTTTTTTTTTTTTTTTTTTTTGGTTAACAAGAAGTTGGTCTTT
>JADOBS010300201.1:0-10484 GCA_015708375.1 Cydonia oblonga | reverse complement strand
TTCTTCTTCTTGCAGATTTGGGTATTCAATTTTTTATTTTTTTTTGTAAAAATTCAGGTTTTTTAAAAAAAAAAAAAAATTATTATTTTTGCTACGTGGTAGACATTTGACAGCTACGTCTGCATTTAACGGATCAATGGATGAAAAATGTAACCGATATATTATTTTAAAATAAAATAATACTTAAGGTATGTTTTAAAGATGTAAAGAATTAAAATAGAGCCTAAACCTGATGAAAATGTAATTTACCTATATTAAACTATATCGGTTTCCTTCCTTCCCTTCCCGTAAGGCGTCGTAGAGGCGCAGAGAAAACAAAACATTCCCTGACTGAAGACGCTGAACTGCTCAACTCAAGGTCCGTCGCGAGATCTCTCCGTTTGGGTCCAGTCGGTGGCGGAAGTCGGGTCGCCAAACAGACGATCCAGATCGCGATTCCTCTCCGTTTGGGATCGTGCGATCCGGAATGCAGCCCCGCCCTGATCCATTAGCCGATAATATGCAGAATTTGAATCTTAATCGGCCGCCTTCCATGCCTAATTCTGCCCCTCCTAGACCATCCCCTTTCGGCCAACCGCCGCCTTTTCCTTCATCAGCCCCTCCTGCTGCTGCACCACCTCCTTTTTCACGGCCCGGCCCTCCCCCCGCTGCATTTGCAAGACCTACAGCACCAGCACCGCGATCGGGGGCCCCGCAACCAACATTATCCCCTGACACCACCCCAGTAAGATCCTCCGGGCCGCCCGTTGGCCAGCCTTCATCTTTTCCGTCTCGACCGCCTCCTGGGTCGTTTCCTCCTGTGGGTGGGGTAGCTCCTACTTCTGCGCCACCGCCAATTGGTCCAGTTTCGACACATCCTCGGCCAGGTCCTCAGAGCATGCCGCCTACAACTGCACCAGGTAGAATGATGAGTAATGGGCCGCCAATGTTTGGTTCCGGGGCTATGCCGGGTGGGCCTCGTTTCCCTCCGAGTGGAAATGCACCTCAACCACCTGTTGGGCATCCACCAGCAATGGCACAGGCGCCATCAACGGGTCCTCCACGAACTCCAACCATGCACTCCGTGCTGGGTGGTCCAGCAGTTAGTGGCCCACCAGGTCCTACTGTTCAGCAGCCACCACCATTTTCAGCAGCACCTCCATTTCCAGCAGCACCTCAACCAATGCGGCCACCACCTCCAGGTTCTCCCTTTGGCTCACAGACATGGCAAGTGCAACAAGGACAGGTGAGTGATTTATTTTCTTCTTAAATTACTATGGTATCAAATTTCATATTAATTTGAGTCAACTGATAGAATTGGCCACTATTGTATAAAGCTAAGCTATATTTCATACCGAAAAGGTGCCGAGGTGTAATGGCTATTATTATCTACTTTATGAGTAGTGATTGAAGGTTGAAATGCAGGAACAACATAAACCAATATAAGTTAACTGAAACTAGACAGATGTCTTTCCTCCTTCAGTACACATGATATATTTTATCGCTTCGTAGCACGACCAATAAGTGTGAGCAAATCAACACACACTAACCACTGTGGACGCTTATCTTCACAATCCTCCGCTCCGCCTTCGATTTGAGTAAAAGCACACTATTTCTAGTGGATACTTTCAAGTTTTTTCTTGACAGCTTGTATAAAACAAAAGTACAATCACAATCCTTTTCAAATGATTAGTTATTTTCCTGTATTGTTATTTCTAAAACACTATGATTTAGTATGTTCAAGCATGGTGTTGTAATGTATAACCTTGTGTACTATTGTTTTCTTCTCTTTTTTTTTTTCATTTAATTTATTAGGAAAATGCAATTATCAATTTCTTTTCTTTTTACCAATGCTTATGCAAATATGGTGGAACTTAGTGTTCTGATGGAGGAAAAAAAGATGAATGCATGAATTCGTTTCTTCTTACTTTGATTTGATTTCTGAAATTTCTGAATGTCGGTAGGTGGCTCCACCTTCACATTTTCCGGGTTCTGCTCAACCACCTAGAATGTTTGGAATGCCGCCCCCACCGTTACCAAATCAGTCCATGACTACTATCTCACCTGCTGGTCAAACGGGTACTCCTTTGGCTGGGTCATCCAAGATTGATCCCACTCAAATTCCTCGGCCTATACCAAGTTCGTCGGTGCTCATTCATGAAACTCGTCAGGGCAATCAGGCAAATCCACCTCCGGTATTTATATATCCATAAACTTAAAAGAGTTTGATTACAATATTTGCTTTATCTGTGTATCCTTAATACGTTTTTACTTCTGTACACTCTTCTCTTTCTGGGTATGTAATTTCACTCTATTTTCGTTGCACATATTTATGCTGCAAAGTATGTTTAAGCAGGGTGAAAAAACTGGATATTGTTTATCCCTTACGTTCTTCTGATTGCTTTATTATTTTGAAGCCTGCTACAACTGATTATATTGTCAGAGACACTGGGAATTGCAGTCCACGTTACATGAGGTGCACCATCAATCAGGTTTGGGTTTAACTTTCTTGAATTAGCTATTTGTTATTGTGTTTGTTTCAACTTTAATAAAAGTTTAGTAATGTTATTATGTTTTTGTCAATTTACCAGATACCATGCACTGCTGATCTTTTAACAACATCAGGGATGCCGTTAGCTTTGTTGGTTGAACCTTTTGCCCTTCCTCATCCAAATGAGGAACCAATCCAAGTACTTAATGATTTCTCTTTTCCATATATATATATATATATGTTTTTTTTTTTGAGAAACAGACTATTTTGATGCAATATAGGAAATAAAGCAACATAGAGCAACAGAAGTGGTCAAGAACCACTGGGAATAGAGAAGAAAATGAAACCATAAAAGCCTAATAAAAATTGTCACTCCCAAGCAGAAGTAAAGCACCGCACCTGCCGGTCTAGCCCAATATTAGTAAAAAGAAGTATGTCTAAACTCTGGTCAACTGTAGCCTATATAATCCTCAAATTCCTTAACAACTCAATCCCACTCCAACAAATCTTCAAATACCCTTTTTTCTTTACATCAGACCACCCCGAGCACAGTAAGAACAAAACAGCCCCACACAATCTAGCCTTTTGCCCTTGAAAAATTATATAGCTTTCACATGGAAAGAGAAGCTGGCCTTGGAATAACCCAGATTAGATCAGCCTTCTTATACAGCTTGAACCAAAGACCCATCATCACAGGGCAGTTGAGGAAGGTGTGATCCACCAGCTCATAATTTTTCTTGCACAAAAGGCACCAACGAGGGGATAAACAGATGATTGATCTCCTTTGAGCCATATCATTAGCATTCATCTTAACCTGAGCTACCAGCCAGTACAGCAACTTCACCTCAGAGGAAGCTCTGGATTTCCAAATCAGACAATAAACAACTTAGTTGTTTTTTTATTAGGATAATTTATCAATCACTTTGTGAATCACGAATTCATTTCTGCTCTAATAAGAAACAGATTATTAGAATAGAATTAGTAAGATTCAATATCATTCTATGGAAATGAACAATTAGTCCACCAACAAAACAACAACAACAAACAACAACAACAACAACAACAGAGCCTTTTCCCACTAAGTGGGGAGTCCACCAACAAAACAACAAAAAGAAAAAAAACTGTCGTATCCTTCTAATCACTGTCAATTACACAGAAAATGCAGCTCCCTTATCTACAATTGAGAGTGAAATGGAATTTTCGTACATATTGAGACCCACTATTCCTTACAAATTGAGACCCACGAAGAAACCCAAAATACTCTTCTCACAATAAATCTGCCTTGTTTCCCAATTTACTTTTGTAAATCCTAGTATTTCTTTCTACCTGAAAAAAGGGAGAATATTATTGTTCATAACCCACGAAGATACCCAAAATACTCTTCTCAGAATAAATCTGTCTCGTCTCCCAATTTACTTATGTAAATTCTAGTATTTCTTTCTACCTGAAAAAGATGATAAGCTACTGCACAAACCTTCCACAATTCTTTTTCCTCTACTAAAGGCACAATGTTCTCTATAATTATAAATGACCAAAACTTTGATCAATTAAACAATCAGGATTTTCATCGAGCTATAATTTTAGTAATGAATTTTTTTGTTTTAGGTTGTGGATTTTGGTGAAAGTGGTCCCGTTCGATGCTCTCGTTGCAAAGGCTACATAAATCCTTTTATGAAGTTCATTGACCAGGGCAGGAAATTCATCTGTAATCTTTGTGGTGAGGAAGATTTCTCTCTGTTTGGTGTTGTGTGTGATCTTTTCTTTCAGTTCATTTGGGATCTCAAAACTTTTTCAAAGCAGAGCTTTTGTTTGTTTTTCTTCTTCAAAGTGGTCCTGTTATTTTTTCATGTTTTGTTTTTCTTTTTTCATCTTTTCAAGTTTCTGAATATTTTAGTAGGGTTGAGAGTATGTAATATACCATTCCTCTCTTGAAGGTCTCTACTGTGGTCTGTGGATTAAGGTGTAATCTATCTGCACAGTGTCTATTTATGCAAAAGCAGTGATCCTACAATTTATGCCATTTCTTCTGCAGGATTTACAGATGAGACTCCCCGTGACTACCACTGCAATCTTGGTCCAGATGGTAGACGTAGAGATGCTGATGAGAGGCCTGAGCTATGTAGAGGAACAGTTGAATTTGTTGCCTCAAAAGAATACATGGTTAGTTGATTATGAGATCTGCGATTATAACTTCAGTAAGATCACCACGTTTGGAAATACCTCCTTTATTTTCTATTTTAACAAAAGAATGCAAGACCTTCCTGGCATGGTTGGCACTTGCCAATAATGGTTGTGTATATTTCCAACACATTCATGGACTTTTTGAAGTCCAAAAACAATCCCCTCTTTCACCCTCTCTCTCACACGCGCACACACTGTTTTTCATTTTTTATACAGGGTTTTGTTCATAACAGAAGTTTTTCTCTATTGACCCCTCGTTGACAGTATCAGCTGTTTAAAATGTCTTTTTAACCCCAATAGAAGAGCTTGTTCCCATTTTTATTTTGGTAATGGATTTTAAACAACTGAACTAATTTTGCATGATTGACTAGGGTTACAGTTCTTTAATTATTTGGCTTTGTAACACAGGTCCGTGATCCCATGCCAGCTGTGTACTTCTTCCTTATTGATGTATCCATGAATGCCATTCAAACTGGTGCAACTGCTGCAGCTTGCAGTGCAATCAGTCAAGTTGTTGCTGATCTTCCGGTGAGTTATTTTGTCTATATGCATATTTACAGCATGTGATTGTGCTGTGTTATTTAAATGATTATTATTATTTTTTTTTTTTTGAAAAAGGGGCACATGCAGTGAAGTTCATTGTATTTATGTCTTAAGCATTATGAATAACAAATGCGGAGAAAGAGATGCATCAGGACGATATAAAGTTTTCCTGATTTTGTGTGTCATACACGGATGATGTTTTAGATATGATCCATGATGCCAAACCAGACATCTGGGATTAAGGCTGAATTGAGCAAATACATTGATGAGTCTGGCGGAAAACATGAATCGTTTCTAACTTTAGAATGGGAAAACTCTTAAACTTTTCCTGCCTATTTGCTCTGCTCTCATTGTTCACCAGCTACAAAGACATAGTGCTTGTGACTTGTGAGAAGGTTTACAGGATTTGCTGTTCTTGAACTTTCATGATTAAATCTAATAATTGGTTCTTGTTTTCTCCTATTCTCTTCGGAAATTCTGAAAGGATAAGACTAAACCTGTGTGGTAAAGTCATACAAGAGTTCACTGTGAGCACTGCATTTAAGTATCTCATATCTGTTTTTGTTAGAAACTCCAAAGACATATCCTCCCTGGTAGCTTTTGTTGGCCTTGAGTCTGGAATCATATTGTTTCTTTGTTTACTTAAATTGCATTTTGATTGACAGGCTGTTGCACTAATAACCAAAAATATGAGTTTACCTCAATAGCTAGCTATTTACTAATATGTTTCTAACATTGACGAGAATTCATGTGACCAACCAATCTCATTAGACTATGGAAAAGACAAAGGATATAATGGTGATTAATAAATATTAGCTAGAGTTCATTTGCATCCTCATTTACATGCACATTTTCATTCTTCATTTTCTCAAGGCCTGCAGTAATTGGTTATACTTTCAATGAAACAATATCAGTGAGAATTTTAGATGAGTCAGGCGTTGATGTATTTATTATTGCAGGAAGGTCCTCGGACAATGGTGGGAATTGCAACATTTGACTCAACGATCCATTTTTACAATTTGAAACGTGCATTGCAGCAGGTCAATATAATTTTTGTTTCTCTTTTTGTTTTAGTAATGCGTTTATTATATATATATAATCAGTTATTAAAGTTGAAGAGCATAGAATGAACTCTGATACACATGCAGTCTACTGTGAAATCTACAAATTATTTGCATGCGTGTTTCTTCTCTGTGTATAAAATTAAATGTGACTTTTGATGCCTTCGTTTTCGACATGTTGCCTTTGTGATGAGTAAATGATATTATAACTTGGAATGTCCACATATACTATGTAGGTGATACTTGGAAATACTATGTACTATGGATGATACTTGGTAATAGAAATTTACACCAAAGAGGTGGAGGACCTTGATGTTGGTTTTATTCTTTTAGACAGGTTGGGTGAAAAGAGATTGTTGCATTCATGAGTAGACTATAGGAAATGATCCAAACGGGTTTTTTTTTCAATGAATGAATTTGATTACTTTGGGGATATATATATACACCTTCTTTGTTGAGTGAATATTATGTTTAATGCCAGTGTCATCTCAGAGTGCCGATATTTATAGGTGATAACAGTGAAAGAACCAGCATACGTACGAACTAATAGATTTTTAATCAAAGTGAACCATGCATCAACAGAAGTACACACTATAAAACCAAACATAGCAAATTGAAACGTGGTGAAATTATAGGTAGTAAAATCAGAGTGGAAGAAGAGTGATGAGAAAACTATAGATTTGCTTGTGAGTAATACTCGGATGCTTTCTTTACAATAAATGATGCGTTGCTATACACCTATCATATTCTGCAGAGTTGGAATTCTTTCTCTTAGAATCAATTTTTCTTATGCCTAGAGAAAGTTGATGACAAGTTGTAGGTATACAGATCTGGGAGCATGCCTTTTAAATTTCCAGTGAGTGGATGAAACGGTGGGATAATTTTTGCTAATAGTAGCAGTTTCAATCGTCACTCAAATTTTTCCATTTCTGATTTGTAGCCAAATGTTTTCCCTTTTTTATTTTTCTAACCATCTGAGTTTAATTGTATGAATTATTTTCCTTTTGTTTTACAAGCTTTGGCTAAATAACCATTAATTTTTATGGCCCTGGCTTCTATTTTTTGCCAAACAATTATTTTTAAAAGGTTTCACACTGAGGTCCAATATATGTTTGCAGCCCTTGATGCTTATTGTTCCTGATGTGCAAGATGTTTACACTCCTCTGGAGACCGATGTAGTTGTCCAGCTTTCTGAGGTCAGCAGCTGTTATTTTTTCCCTTTTGTGAAATGTATGGAGTAGTTGTGCAGTCTTTGAACTGTTGATTTAACAATAAGCCATATGTCAGTCTGGCATCTTAATTATTACATTTCTACATGCCTCTTATTAAATTTAAATTTTCTTTTGTTGTGGATTCTTAGTGCCGCCAACATTTGGAGCAATTGTTGGAAAGTATTCCAACCATGTTTCAAAACAGTAAAATTGCTGAATCAGCCTTTGGTGCAGCAATCAAGGTATGTCGTATAGTGTGACACTGTTGTGTGTACTGAACTTTTATGGTGGTTGCGGTTTGCTATTCCATTTGAAAATACAGAACATCAGGTGCAAATGGATATGAATTCATGAAACATGCGATGAGTAGATGTGCTATGCATAATTTGCTTGAATTTTACACTATGAGGCTCTATACCAACTACCATGAGTGGATTGTACATATCGTTTTTGTTCATCTAGTTCTTTGTAGGTTCCCTTATCTGAAGCTGAGTATAATGAGAAGGGCAAGAAGATATTTGATGCTTTACTAGTTGAATAACCTAAGGCAAAGAATATACTCGTAAGAATTAATATGATGGGCTAAAAAATTCCAGATAATTAATCTATACTCATTCTTTTGCATGCAAAGTCTTAAGGGATTTTTGGAATAATATTTATTAAATACAAGTAATCTAATATCCGTTTGGCGTAGATGCTTCCATGACCTAGTTGACTGGATCGAAGTTTTGTTCTTGCCAAATACTGATCAACTTTCTTATTGTTCCTCATTTTGTGGTGAACATGCCAATCTATAAGTGATGATGCATGACAAGCTTTGAGGAGAGATTAATGGAGCTGGTGCCATATGTGGTATCCTGACTGGTTTGGCTATCAATTGCTTTACTTCCTGTCTAAACACCCTTCTTCGAGAGATATCAGTCAAAACTTAGTTTGGTGTCTTTGGATTTGAATAGTTGTCAGATCAACACACGCAGTTAACCCATTGTTTGAGCTGTTAAACCTGCCATTAGTGTTAAAAATGGCATTTCTCTTTTCTGCTGGTCGTTGAACACTAGACCCAAGACATTAATCTGCCATGCTGCATTCATCTTGATGGTCTAGTCTAGCAACAGAATAATTAATACTCTATGATTTGCACATATTTTGTTTATATACATATTGATGTTTAAATTCATTGCTTCATTGTTCATTTTTGTTTTCTTCCTTGCCTAGGCTGCTTTCTTGGCAATTAAGAGTACTGGAGGGAAACTTTTGGTGTTTCAGTCAGGCAAGCTCATATCCATATATCTACTTATGGTGCATCCTTTGTGGTTTCCTTTTCCTTTATAAACACGTTCATATATTATTGCAAGCAAAGAATGAAAAACAACATGCTTGAGGCTGCAGTTGCTTCATATCATAGACAAAACAAAGGACTGAGATCTGTTGAAGGATCTTAAGAGACAGTGGAGAATTGCATAAACATTAGTAGTTTCATAAGAGAAATTTTGGAAAATGCATATTTGTTTAGTGTAGTTTCAGTCACTATTATTAATCTTGTTCTTATTTTGTAAAGATAAACAACCTATCTAGTCAGGAATGAGAAAATTAACTAGAACATATATTTCAAAGTTGGTTGATGTTCCTAGTGATCATGTAAGCTTTTTCGTTGGGATAACTTGTTCATTTCATGCTATCAGTCAACTTGAATTCCAGCTAAATGACAAAGATATTTACTTGTATCATTATTTATCCTGTATACCTTTTTTTGGTTGGCATCCTGTATATCTTTTATAGACCTTTTTTTTTTGTGTGAAATCTACTAAAGAATTTGTATGCTATGCATGTCCATTTTCGCATTTGCATCTTCTTTTTCTTTTACAGGATATACCTTATTTATTGGCATCTGAGTGTAGTAATGTTTATGTTGTCTGCAGTGTTGGCATCAACTGGAATTGGAGCGCTCTCTGCTAGAGAAGCTGAAGGAAGAGCTAATGTATCTTCAGCTGATAAGGTATGATTACGAATACCCTCTAGATTTGTTACTGGACGCCATTTGGATGGTTTAGATCAGTGGTCTTGTAACCCAGTTACTATTAAGAAAAAAGCTACATCCTGGAGGTCACAAAATGAAATTATTAAGGAATTAAACTCATGGTTATGAAAAGCCCAATAACCAAATGCTTATTTCCTTATGAAGGTCCGTGCTGGTATTTTCCTTTATTAGGACACAGTTATTTCTTTAGTGAAATCTGAAATGCTCATTTACAGCTGTAAGGCAACTCTACAGAAAGGACAAAGAAATCCACGATTCTTGCTCCATTATCTCTCATTCGAAATATATGTTACAGTAATCTGAAGAGGAAAAGTTAATTCATAGTTATGTATCTCAAAAGATGAGAAAATACTGAACGATTATTTACAAAAATTATTTTTGTAATTCATGTTGACATATTAAATCAGGAAGCCCTCATGTCTAGGTCTTACTTTCATTGGATTTTGTTCCTGCCTTTAAGATCTTGCTTTTCGATTACAGATATTCAATTAATATAAAATAACAGCTTTTCTCGAATTTTTAAACCCCAAGTTTTGGAAAATTAGGTGGACATGCAGATGCACTTGGATAATTATTACAAAAGAAATTGACATATCAGGTCTTTGTATACTGTGTTAAAGTTGATTTGCATAATGCTATGTGGCCATAACTATCATCCATTGAATTACACTCTCTGTTGAGCAGTCGATTCTTTTGATTGTCTTGGTAGTCTTGGTATTATGTTTTGTTTGTTTAAAATTTAACTGCATTTCAGGAGCCCCATAAATTACTCCAACCAGCTGACAAAACTTTAAAGACAATGGCAGTTGAATTTGCTGAATATCAGGTAAGTCCTTTACTAATTCTTTCCCCTTAATGGTCAGTTAACATATTGATGACACTTCTATACTGACTGAGATTATTAGTGGTAATTAACAAGTTAAGTATAATTTATTTGGCGACTTTTTTTTTTTTTTTTTTTTTTTTTTTTTTTGAAAAAA
>JADOBS010300200.1:0-10481 GCA_015708375.1 Cydonia oblonga | reverse complement strand
TAAGGTCCACATTCTGATTAGATATTATGGGCTATAAGAATTCAAACTCTCTGCTATTTACAAAAATTGAATCCTACTACTTTTTTTTTTTTTTTTTCCCTCTTTGGCATGATTGTTTGCTAAGGTTTGGTTATTAGTGAAACGTACAGGAAAAAACGGAGTTCTTATTACAATTTTAGCTCTGCAACGCCCCCAAGTTAATTTTTTGTCTGATTGTTATAAAATAATATTGGATCTGATTGTTACAAAATAATATTGGATGTAGGTTTTGCTGGAGTTGTTATCGTATTTCCCCTCTTTTCCCCTTTTATAATCTGCTTATGGATGATTACTCATTGATCTCCCGTCAGAGTTTGAACAGCTATAATAACTACATTGAAGTTTTCTAATTTTATGGAATTGTTGGGTAAGATGCACTAACTTTGTTGGTGTTTTTCAATATCATGTCAATCAGATGCAAATCTTATGAGAAGGCCAAAAAGAAGTTGACGATACTGGAAGCTCCAAATATCCTTACAATTGCACTAAAGCGTTTTCAGGTGATTGAGTTATTCAAGGACGTGTTTTCAGTCTCTGCTTTTTGTAAATTCTTTTCCTTTTATCTCATGTGTGTTCTCATGTAAACAGTCTGGAAAATTTGGGAAGATCAATAAGCCTATCCGGTTTCCTGAGATCCTGGACTTGGCACCTTTTATGAGTAGTACAAGTGATAAATCACCTATATACAGACTTTACGGGGTGGTTGTTCACTTAGATATCATGAATGCCGCATTTTCTGGTCACTACGTGTGCTATATCAGGAATTCCCAGAACAAGTGGTTCATGGTTGATGACAGCACGGTATGTTTAATACAAAGTTATTTCTTTAATATGGATTGCAACTTTACTCTTCCTTTTTTGTTACTTAGCTTTTCCTTTTACCTAATTAGTATCTACTACAAGTCAAGGGGTTACCTGAAAGAAATTACAATACAAAGAACAAACTTTAAACATTATTTAGTCTACATGTAAAACAAGAAACCGAAGCCCACAAGGATGACCAAGATCGAACTGGCCCACAAATGGTCCACACCTCCTCCCTTACACCTACGATTACTACTTTCCACGCTATCCATTTGTCAATCTCCTACGGCTTGCTTATTTGTTTTCATGCGTAACCAGAATGTTGTTGTAATTGCATATTCGAGCACTTTTAACTTATAATGTGTTGGCTTTGATTGGGCAGGTAACACCTGTGGAACTTGAAAAGGTCTTGACGAAAGGCGCTTACATGCTTCTTTATTCAAGGTGATGGATCTCTTCTGCTTTGTTTGCTCCTCTCCCACCTCTCTCTCTTATCTAGTCTCTTTAATCATTGTTGTTTGGGCTTTTGACTGAACGACCTTGCAGATGCTTGCCAAGGGCCCCTCGATTGATAAGGAACAGAATAATCTCTCCTGATCCCAAACATCGAGCCATTCCTTCCTGGATCGGTGGAAAGACTACCAATTTGAAACCAAAATCTGTCTCCACACATTCTGCTGTTGCCTCTTCCGTACCCAGTGCATATTCACCAGAGGAGCTGCAAAGGATTTTGGAAGAGGACTCATCAAGTGACAATTCTTCCCTTATCAGCAACAACTCCGACGAAGGTTCTTACAGCACTGATAGTACTTGTTGCTCTACCGGCACCGATGACTTGTCCGATTACATATTTGGTCATTCAGTGCATGGTTGGAGTAGCTCGTTTAGAAATTTTTCGGATTCTGACACTTCTTCGTCTTCCTCACCCTCGAGTACTAAGCATTCGCCCCTCTCTGATTCGAACCGGTATGCTTAAGTTTCCCCTGAAACTGTTGGGAGTAGCAGGCCAGTAGATTCAGATGGCGCTTTGACGGTTGCTTTTTTGCACTCTTGACACCACTAGACAATGTAGAAAGTTAGCAAGTAGTAGTAGAAATAGGGAAACTGACTCGGAGAGATTAGGACCCGACTCTTTAGGGGATGTAAAATTTAGAAAATCATGTAGAGAAAGAACGGCAAACATTTGATTAACATATATATATTTATGTTCGAAAGTGGTAAATAAAAGGGATGGAGAGGGGATGTATGTAATGCACTCATTAATTCTGTTTCATTTAAAAAAAAAATGGGCCGTGGCCTTTTTGCCAGTTAGCCTGCTTACGTCTTTATATGTAGATGTGGTGGGTGAGTGAGTAATTTTTAACCGTTGATGCAAATGAGTTTCACAATGTTTGCTTTTGCGTAAGCGACTGCATGTAGCATTTCTCTAATGTTTGTCTATGCGCTCGCCCTCTGCCTCGCAAACTCAAGAATTAAGAGTCATTGCTTCGTTCATATTGTAATTGTTGCAGTTAGTTTATTCTATGAATGTGAGAAATAGGAATTCTACAGGATCTAGAAAGATCCTTTTTCTTAATATGATTTGTATTACTTGTAAAGCAAGTAAAATTCATATGGATTAGTATAAATAAAAAGGCACAAGGCCAAGGGAAAAACAGAGTCAATGCCAAGAGGAAAACACAATTGAGTTAGGCGCCATCTCTCTCTCGCCTTTCTATTCTCTCTAAATATTATTTACTACAACAGTAATTTTATATTTTATGGGATCAGATTTTTAAGTTGGAAAACAGAAATCTTACATTCAGCGTTTGAGTAAAACCTTTTCTCTTTTCAAATGCAAATAGGGTACCGGATGAAGACGCATTTTTTGCATGTCACTAATACTACGGTCTAGAAGTATATTATTTGTAATTTGTAAATAGAAAATATCAAGTTCGGCTTTCATGTATAGAGAGTTCAATACCTAAATGTTACTAACCCATCGTGTACCACAACACAAGACAACAATATAACATACGTAATGTGTTATATAGTATGTGAATGTTCCCAAACAAACATTTAGAATGCAAATGTTATCCCAAAAAGGGATGCATCTGCAACTGAGTCAAGAGTGAAGGCCAACCAAAAACAGAAAGAAAGCGGAGGTTGTCGGGGTTGTAATAAAAGTGAGGGGTCGAGTCGTATAAAATGTGCGGATCAGAGAGTCAACGATCTACTCGCGGCATGTTATTGTTGGCGGGGAATTTGAACGTTGAAGGACGACAAACGGAGTCCAATCAATCCAGATAAACGGCCCACACGCGACAAAACTTGCCCATACGTGCATGCATCCCTCCCTTGATCCACTTCATCTTCGTCCTCTTCAAGTTTCAACTTCAAGGGTCGAACCAAATGCAGCCACCATCACCGTACACGTGTACTTTTGTCAATGCTGCCTGCCTTTGACCCTCATGCCAAGTTGCACCGAACCCATCCTCTTGGTTGGCCTACACTAGGCCACTTGGATTTGATGGTGTTTGGTTGGGGATATATATGGGGGCAATGAATGTAAATGAGAGTGGAATAAATCAATTCTTTTGTCCAAGTTAATGAACAAGCTTACGAAATTGAACATGAATAGGTGTGTTTTGATCTTGTTTAGCTTATGAAATATTTCATCTGACATTTTACACTTACACTACTACGTTTAACTATTTGTGCGGCGAACTAAAGTTGGTCGCGCAAAGTGTATTTCTGTCGCACAAACGTATGTGCGACGGAAATTTCGTCGCACATAATCCATTACGCAAAGATCATGAACAAAGACTTTGCGCAAAGAAAAATAGTATTGGTTGCAAGAACATTGTGCGACGGTTTAGCCTTCGTTGCACAAAATTTTTAGGAATGAATGTGTTCGTCGCACAAAATACCAGGATACAAACATGGGATGACTAATTTTCGTCTCTCAAAACTTTGCGTGACGATAATTTATTCTTGCGTGACGAAACCTTGTTAGTTGCAAGAATTTTGCGAGACGAAGGTATTCGTCGCGCAAAAAGAAAAATATATATTTTTTAAATTTAATTTTTTGTTATTTTTTTTTTAATTTTGTAATAAAATAATAAAATAAAATTGCAATTAAAAAATGTAAAGAAGAGAAAAATAATTTATTTAAATAAATATAAAATGTATGTACAAGGAAAATGTTTAAAAAGTAAAGGATTAAAAAACTAAGAAAATAATGCAGGGTAATCTACGGGGTCGTCATTTGAATGCGGTTGGAAATCTTGGGGCACGAAGGACTCGGGGCTAGGGACGGGCTCAAAGTTCGAAAAGGTAGAGTTCTAGCATGCTCGGGTTGGAGGGGCTCGGATGTCGACGAGGGATGAATGCCGAATTGACTGAGGGCCTGTACAATCAGTGAGATTTGGCTCTTATACGAGGCGAGCTCAGTTCTAAGATCGGCCACCTTTGCTATTAAAGCTGTCACATCACTCTTTGACTACGATGATGAAGAGGCTTTAGGTTCTCACCGCCAAGCATTCCCCATCCCCCTACAATACGTCTTAAGGTTACAATTTTTTTCATTTACTTTATAATTTATTATTTTAAACAAATTGCATGCATATTTTTTATTTTTTTTTATCTTTTCGATTTTATTTTTGTGTAATGTAAATTTTTATTTTAATATAAATAAAATACTCAAACCTAATTAAACATTAAATTAATTAACAAAATAATTTATTATCCCAAATACAAATACAAATTCATGTAAATATTAATACCCATCCACATAACATAAATTTATTAATTAAAATAAATATAAAGTCCACAAAATCTTATTTCAAAAAAAAAAAAAATTACAATTCAACTTTAATCCTCCTCCGCCCGTAACACATCAAACTTCCACTGCAAGAAACTATGCTTGAAAAGCACATCCACATACTTCCACTGCTTCTCATCGGTTTTATCAACATCCCAATGAACCTACATTAATGCCAATAATAATAAATTAGTAATTTAAAAAAATATTACTTTTTAACAAAAAATAATTATTCATTATTTACTACAAACTTACCGATAACTCCCCCAACATGAACTTCTTCAACTCCTCAGGGACCTTTTTCCAAGACTCAAACTCGGCATAACATTCCCTCCACACCAAACTCCCAATGTCATACCTCAATTCGGCATACGCTTCAGCCAAACTTTTGTCTTCAAAGTACGACACTTGCTTCAATCGATACCTCTCTGATCGCACTACAAGTTTCTTTTTGCCAGAACCTTTTCCATAAGTGGCCATTCTTTTGAAAGAATGTTTTTTTTGAAAACTAGGGTTTTGAAACTGTATTTATATAGCACTAGGATTCCTTTGCGCGACGAACTCATTTGTCGCGCAAATACCTACGTTCATTGCACAAAACGCGTCATAAATGGGAAGGTTTGAATGCAATATGATCATACTTTGCACGACGACAGCTGTTGTTCGTCTCGCAAAGTTGTCTTAAGCGACGAAAATAGCGTCACGCGATATATGTAGCGACGAACAGAATGATTGTAATTATAAAGTTTACGTAAACATAGATATCTATGTTTACGTAAACTTTATAATTACAAACAAATATTCAGTTAAATATTTTTTTTCTAAAAATAATTAATACCTTAAATATTTATTCTAAAAATAATTAATACCTTAATCCATTCATTTATTTTAAAAAGCAAACAAGAATTAAAGCCTAATTAAGTCCAAATACATAACTTATAAAAAAAAACCTTCAATTTAATTATTGTCCTAAAAAACATAAATTTAAAATTACTATTTCAATGGTCCTCCATTCCGTTCGACTTCATAACGCCACCGATTGTAACCTCCCTCCAACACTTCCTCCATCAACTTCATCAACTGTTAATTCGTATCATCATCAAGAGCATACTTACACTGTTACACATATATGCAAATAATTAATTCCAACACATAACAAAAAATTTCACAAAATTAATTATTGATCCATCAACATTATACTTACTAATAATTCATTCATCATCGCCTTCTTCACATTCTCGGGCACATATTTCCAAGAACGCCACTCAACAGTAGGACAATTATTCCGCATGGTTACAACAATCGCATGTGCGAACTCAAAATGTTGCCTTAAATCATTCGAGTCGGCGGCGGGCATGCTCTGATCCTTGTTTTTATCCTCCATCCCAGCACGAACATAATTGTGAAGTATAAGGATAGCAAAAACGCATATTTATAGGAAGGTTAGGGCCTTTTGCGCGACGAAGACATTGTCACCCAAACATTTGTAATAATTGCAGTATTGATTCCTCTGATTCACCTACAGTGAATGGTCTGAGTGAAAACTGACAACAACTTGCGCAACGAAACCTTTGTAGTGTAGAGGTCCCCTTTTCGTTGTTTTTGCGACAAAAGAAATTACCCTGCATTTTCTTGATGACTTTGCCCGACGAAAACTATTGTTTGTCGTGCGAAGTATTCTTGTGCAACGAAGGTTTTCGTCACACAAAATTATTATTTTTTGTTTCCTTTCCTGTCTTTTTTGTGCGACAACACTGTTATTTTTGTTGTGCAAGTACCTCTTGTGCAACGAAATATGGTTCGTCACGCAAAATCTCGTCGTGCAAACTGTTTTTTTTTCTACTAGTGTTATATTCGAAAGAAAAACCTCAAGATATTTATAATTTAAAAAACGGATAAAATAATCGTGACAATCAATATTCGATCCCATTTTCTCCGTACTTCCTATAATGCTATTTAGTTAATCAACTTATTGGCGAAAGGCGATACCACAGTCTGAGTTCAAGTGTTAAATGTCAATTTTGGGTTCCATGCATGTCAAAAGTTCAGGGTTCACGATTGAATCTAAGTATGAAGTTTGGTTCTCTAGGATATTCGAGTCCATACTCATAGATGTTTTTTGAGTCTCAACTCTCAAGTTCGAAGTTTAAGGTGTAGGTCTCGAGTTTTGAGTTAAGGATTTGAATTCTAGGTTAGTCTTTGTTTAATGGTCCGCGTAAAGGTTTGTTTTTATTTTCTTTTTGTTTTTTTGTTTTTGTTTTTTTCTTTCTCTCTTCCTAGGGTTGTATCCTTTCAAATATTTCTATAATCGGATCACTTGAACTAAAATTAAGATGGTAAAAAAAAAAGAGAAAATCAGATACGCTAGTTTTCGTTAAACAAAACGAACATGAGAACATGATTTATATGATTGAGTAAATCTCAATGCCAAACGAATATACTTCCCGTTCTTGGGAAGTATAATTTGACTTACTACTCCGATTCAAATAAAAATAAAATAAAGTAAAATAAAAAGAGATATCACATCAATCATAATGAGATATCACACACAGGCTAGCGAAGTATGCCTCATCTTGTTCTAATTTTTGTATCTTGACAGAAGAGTCACTTGATTTTACTTAGGAGCTCTACTTGGAGTCTTTCGTATTAATTTCAGCTTGATTTTGAGTTCTATTTCCTTATTTTTCAGAAACACAGTAGGAGTGGATATAAAATCCCGATCAATGTTGATAATTTGACACTGGCCGATATGTTGGAAGAATCCATCTAATTAATTAGATATTGATTACTTGAGAAGGGCATTGTTTGTTATATTATCCAGCTAAAAAGGAATTCAGTTGAAAAATAATGCATGCATCCAAATTCCATGCGCAAAGCATATATCAAGCATGCATGCATGCGCCGCGGCTGAATTTATATTAGACCCGGCAGTTTTTGACATGATACGAAAATAACACAAAAATAACGAATTTCAAGTAAACACGATAACTAATCGGGTCATTATTGGATGACCTGTTAAGAATCCGTTATGGGTTCTTAAGGGGTATACACATGGGTAACCCGTTAAGAAAAAAATTATTTTGATAATTTTAAAGTTTAAAATATATTATATATTAAATATATAGTTTTGTATTATTATTCTATATAAGTTATAAAAAAAAAAGTTTTAGTCATTGTTTATATTTATTATGAGAGTTCCCGCTACTACGAAAGAGGCTATCACCGGCGAACCAAAAACCAACAAGAACTTCAATTTTTGTTGGAAATTTGATAAAAATCCGACATAAAACTATGCAATGTCGGATTGGAATAGCGACACCATTGCTAGCGTCACGAAAGGGCTTCGATGTCAGTTTGTGCACTTAATCCGCGACGACTTAACATCGGTTAAAAGTGACATCCACTATGACGTCGACTAAAAGCGACATGATGTTCTGACACGATGGCGGTCGTAACCGACGTCAACTAGCAGCTAACAAATAAAATACTCAATATATTGTCCGTCCTAACCGACATTACCCAACATCTCGAAAAATAAAATAATTATCATGCATTCCTACACAAATGGTACATGAGATGCAAACTTCACAGATTCAATTTATTCAAGAATTCGACTGGGGTCATTAGGTGTAGAATTTCTTGTTAAATGCATTCTATTTCATATAAATAAGGAAGTACAAATAACACATATATAGGATCTATTAGAGAACCGGTTACAAGATGAAGATAAAAAAAACTAACAATTACATATAATACTAATCAACGCTCCATACTTGCATATAATACTAGCAGCCGCCATGATGCTTTTCCGTGCTTGCCTTTGTCGAAGACCACAGATTCTGTAACTCTATGCTGCCATATATAATACTAGCAGCTCCATGCTACCATGCTTGCCATCAGATCAGTGAAACTATTAAAACAGTGCTCCATATTTTGTTGTTATACCTTTAAATGACGGATCTAGAACGGAGACAACTCTGTGGTGGTTTTTCCTTGAGATGCGATTTGGGGCTGTACTAGTGGTTGCATCGTTTTTTTTAAATTTTTTTTTAACAGATCTCAGGTCCATGCAAAAGAAACAACACAAGCATGATGAGTTGAAGATTTTTTTTCTGTATGGTATATTTCAATCTGTGAACCTAAGTGTATGAATCGGCAAGGGAGGGTGAGAAGTTTACCTTTGAGTGCGTCGGCACCAAGATCGGTGCTGCTATCCTTCTGGTGATGCAGTAAATCCATGGATGCGAGCTCTTATGGGTTGATGCAGTAAATCCATGGCTGTGAGGTCTTTTGTTTTGCAGAAACGGAGGTTAGGGTTTGAGAAAATGTGGAGAGAGGAGCTGCGGTTTTAGGGTGTGCTTGGAAGAAGGGAAGGATAAATGAGGGAGGTTAGCCTCTGGGCATGAGTTGAAGCCTCTTGAAATGAATCAGTCAACTTTCTGACACTCTTTATTGGAAATCATTGCATCGCTTTAAATGTTGGTGTCGGTCTTAACCGACACCAACTTCTGACACACTTTTTGAAATTCACGTAGTGTTGGTTTAATGAAACTGACGTCAAATTAAAAGATGATAGCGTCGATTAAAACCGACACCAACTTTTGACACACTTTTTGAAATTCACATAGCATCGATTAAAACCAACACTAAGTCTCTCCATCCATTTCCTCGTGCAGAACAAGCGGAAAATTTTTCGTCTAATATTTCAAATTATCCGACCAATGTCGTCGGCTAAAAGCGACAACATACTAGTTTTTAAAAAAACATGTTTAACCCAAAGAAAAAAAATAACCAGCTCTTTTTTTTTGTTATCTCATATAACATTTTAAGATTTTAATAAATAAAATACGTAATAAAAAATAGAAATATAATTTTATTATAAAATATCATCGCATACTAATTGAAACATAGTCTAATTAATACTTAAAATACATAAAATAATTAATATATTTTAACTCCGATTTTGATTATTTTTTATAGTTACACTCCTTGAGCCTATATGAATACAATGAATGAATTCGATCTTCAATTTAAAATATTTAAACTAGTGGATATCACAAAATCTTATATTATACTTAATGAAAGTATAAATAAACTCTAAGTGTTAGTGAATCTATCGTTTTGATGGGATACGCATCCTACGAAACTAATTTTATCGATTCAACCGTTCGAGATCGCATACGCTAAAAATCGCAAAAAACAAACATTCAGAGATCAAGTAATCGAACAAAACTTTTCGACGGTTATAAACGAAAAATCACGATTTAACGATTGTTTTTAACTCCAATTTTGATGATTTTTTTACAACTACACTCCTTGACCCTATATGAATACAATGAATGAATTCGATCTTTAATTTAAAATATTTACACTAGTAGTTACCACAAAATCTTATGTTATACTTAATGAAAGTATAAATAAACTGACACACCCCACCCTAAGGAGGGCGTGCTGGCCGTCACGTGAGGGTGACGTAATCATGTGCACAGTGCAGAAGTAGTTATAATATAAAATTATGATTGAATAAAAACCAATAACAAATCTTCAAAGCATGAGACAAGTCTAAGGTGCACGAGTAGAATTAAGTGTGAATACACAATCAGAGCTTAACTAGCCTAAGTGCAGTCAGCATAAAAAGTACTAATTAAACAACACCTGTAGGTAGTCCTACGTGAGTGATGGTCTGTCAGAACTTCTGAAGAATCCTCGTGGGCCACCAACAAAGCTACCTAAAATCTAGAGGGGCGAAAATCAAAACTCATGAGTGGGAAAAAACAAAGGTTTTACGAAAATCAATTCAATAACAAATTTCTATCCCCTCTCTGTAAAACCTGTA
>JADOBS010300199.1:0-10479 GCA_015708375.1 Cydonia oblonga | reverse complement strand
TGCATATACTATACTATTTTTCTGGGAATCTATACAGGTTTTACAGTGAGGGGATAGAACTTTGATATTGAATTGATTTTGTAAAACCCTTGTTTTTGCCCACTCATGAGTTGTGTTTTTCGCCCCTCCAGGTTTTAGGTAGCTTTGTTGGTGGCTCAGGAGGATTCTTCGAAAGTTCTGACAGACCATCACTCATGTAGAACCACCTTCGGGTGTTGTTATCTAGTACTTATATGCTTGACTGCACTTAGGCTAGTTAAGCTCTGATTGTGTATTACCACTTAAATTTTGCTCTAACACTCTTGAGAATTGGTTTTTATTCAGTCATAATTTTATATTATAACTGCTTCCGTACTGTGCACATGGTTACGTCACCCTTACGTGACTGCCAGCATGCCCTCCTTAGGGCCGGGTGTGTTAACATTGCTCTCGAGTACTCATCTTCAACTGTCGATATGATGATAGCTGCCAAGCATGATGAGTCGCTGAGAAGTAATGTTCTGAAGGACCATTCAAATGCAATGCAAGGGTTGCATTCCACTCCTGCATCAGGGGACAAATACTATAAGGGAAGATGTCACACATGCATGGGGGGAAAGCCAGGGAAAATACCACTTCTACAAGGGGAACAGATAAGGCAAGTGAAAATGATACATTGAAACATGCTGATTCATCCCCAACAAAGCCGAAGATCACTTGCCACATTAAGCTCCTCATGGTCCAATTTCATTCAAGATCAAGCCTCGACGGCCCTTGAAGAAATCACAAGTCAGATTCAAGTTCAAGTGTCCACTACCCTTGAATAAAATTTAGCTCCAAATAAATGAAGTAAATTCAGACATTTGGAGGAAACCAGAAGGCCCTCCAACCCATTTCAAGATCAAACTGTAGAAAATCAACAACAAGTAAAGCAAGTAAAAAAGGTACATCATCTTTGGGTGAAACATCAGCCAAAAGAATTTGAAATTAGGGGGAGATACTCGTCAAGGGGAGCATCCAAAAACAGATCAAGATTTTAACAAGTTAATCGAAGACTTGTGGTCATCCAAGGGGGAGTGTTGTAAATCAATGGATGCCCACTCAACCTAAAGGAATGCACACTTAACGACTGTCCACTAAACAAGCAAAGATGTCATTCCACTAGGAGTGGCTGATACTTGTTTTCATTACCCTTTTATTTTATATAAATACAAGACATATGAAATGAAGAAAAAAAAAACAACATCAACTCAAGCCACACAGTTGAAAAGAGAGAAGAGAAAGAAGGAAGAAGAAAGGAAGAAGAGAGAAGCCACAAGGCTCATGGCAGAGAGAAGAAAAAGAGATGAGAGAATAGAGAGAGTTATCTTTGTAATCTTATTACTTCAGATTATAAATGAAAGCATTATTGCTGCCCTGAGTGTGTACTCCATCCACACCGACTGTAGAGGAGCCTCGTAAATTTTGTGTCTTGTTTATTTATTCCACTGCACACACCGTCGATTTTACAACAAGGTTTTATTTATATTTCAATTATAGCGCATTATTAAAATGGAGTTGTGGGTGGGGCTCTAATTTTCCACTATAATATGGGGGGTTGAAATTTTTTATAGTGTGTCGAGAACAGGGCCTAATACACCAATTGCATAATATAATTGGTTGAATTTTTTGTTTTAAAGTTTTCAACTAATTGTATTATTACACTTGATGTACTGGACCGTATTTTCGGCACACTAACAAAATCTATCGTAGGGTCTTACAGTTCATTTCTTCTAAGAACTCCAGAATCCCAGTTGCGTTCTTGTTTTTGTGTTTCGATTTTTGCATTTCGTAATTGTAACGGCACGTCACAAATTTTTGGCGTAAAATTTTTTTGAGTTTGCAAAATAACGAAAATGCACCTTGCTCTTAAAATAAGTTGGACAAATGTACTAAATACTATTTATTTCTCTTACTTTATATAGAAGTAGTTGTTTATGAAGAAAAAAGTAAACTCAAAGGGGGTAAATATCTTCTTTCTTATAATCTTTTTCATTACTCGCACAGTAATGAAAAAAAATTATAAAATAAAACTGATGGAAAGTGGTTCATATTGCTGCTTTTTTTTTCTTTTTCTTTTGCTACAAATTCAAGCATGCAATGCTACATTATAAAAAATAAAAACAAAACAAAACATTTGTGGCTGGTAGAATTAAATAATTCGGGCTCGCAAAAGATTCAAACTGCGAGATTTTTTATATCTTTTATTTTTTTAAGAAAGGAAATGATTGGTACATCAAATTATGTGAGAGATTTAAACACATTGTTTTAGCTAACTTGATTAAACACATGTTTGCCTAAAATATACAAAGTTGTATAAAAGATATTGTATTGTAAAAGTCAAAATTATCCACCACCTTCTAGTGTACAATCAATAACTTTGACAACTAGTGACTTTTTTTCGGTTGCGCATTTAGGAATCTTTTATTATGCTTAAAAGGTTTGTTATCTTTGGAGTTTTGCTAATTGGATTCTAGAGAAAACATAGATCATAATTCTCGGTTGTGCATATTGTATCGCAAAACTATCCACTGCTAGCACAAAGTTGGTCGTTGTTTATTTCTCAATTCTCTATATTATACAATTGAATCTTCCCTGCAGAATCCGTCAACGAGGAGAAAGGGGGAGAGATTTTTTTTATATTTAATGCTAAATAAAAAATTAATAATTAATTGATTTTTTTATTCCAATTGGTGAAGGAGTGAGCCCCGCTCTTGCCACGTCATCTTTTACCAGTCAAATTGATAGAAAATTTCATGGAGGTCTGACATTGCAATTTTTAAAACATGAGATATGAGATTATGGTTCGACCCATAGTTCATGTAGTTTTATATAATTTACCCAAAGTTTAAGTATAAAAGAACATGCTCTTTACGGGAAGAGATCCCCATTTTAATAATAATAAAAAATAGAGATTAATTGTGGGACAAACTCTACAACAAACTTTAACGACCCGAACCGTCTATTTTGTAAGTCTGGATTCATAGATCATACTTTGTAAAAATTCAATTCAATCCGAAATCATTTGTCTATTTAATTGTCATGGTAAAGTTGCAATGTTTTCTTAGAACAAAGTTTTCGTTAATTTCTTTGAACTCAATTAGGTGCCTCAAATATTTTTGGCTAATATTTTGTAAGGATAATTTATGAGGTGCAACTTAAAAAATAGACGGTTGCTCCCCAACTAATGCCCATTTTTATATAAAAATAAGAATCCCTTCCCTTAAAGGCCTTCATAAAAGAAATTGTATCGCAAACCCATCCACCACTTGAGTTTCAAATCTTTACCACTTGATTCCTCGTAGTGAAAGATGAATAACTTTGACAACCGGTGACTTTTTTTCGATTGCGCATATTGCTTTAGGAATCTTTCAGTGCTTTAAAGGTTTTCTAGCTTTGGAGTTTTCGCTAATTAAATTCTTGAGAAAACATAGATCAAAATTCAAAGAATTCTATATATTAAAGTGACTGCTAGTATAGAGTTAGTGGATGTTTATTCCTGAAATTATTGCTTCTTTATGTTTTTTCAAAGTATAAATTCACCAAAAGGATACTAAAAACTTTTGAATCCTCCATCCCTTCACATTTCATGGAAATTATCCCAGTGTCGACGTGTTCGTTCAATCCTCTCATCCTAGTGACCTGATAGCGTGTGACTCTGTGAGGGAGTTGAACTTCCATCAGGCGAAGGTTCACGTGAGACCCACAAAAACATTGTTGGGGCACGGTGATGAATTATGATGATGCTGTCTGCGTTGTCATGCTACAAAAACATGTCAAATAATCATGCAAATAAATTGTATAATGTTTAGCAAAAACAAAAGGAAATAGAAAATGATGTAATCTAATCGTGTATGCAAACTGTGGAGAATATCAATTAATGCGTGCTCGAATTATTATTCAGATTTTTTTTTATTTTTTTTATTTTTAAATAATATGAGCGGGATCTCGCATGCTAGTCCCTCTCTCCATGCAGTCTCAATATTACAGGAAGTGACAACATATTTTTTATTCTTGGGTCAAACAGGATCCTAAAGTAGAGCAGGTGACGTCTAAAAATATATGTGTAGAAGTTCTAATTTGAGTTCAAAGTTCTAAATCTTTGTTTGCTTTTCACGAGTTGAGTTGAGCTAGTCCAAAAATAAAAGTGGAGTATAGTGTTGGAGTACCGAGACGACCTTGATTAGGCCCAACTTCATTTATGTAGTTTTGAAGTCAACTTAAAAGCAATGCCAAGCCTGCTATTTTATAACTCAATATTATTGGCCCATGAAATAACCAAAGAGATGGAGTGACTAAACTCATATTTAGGGTAAAAATCCTTATCCAATCCAATACTTGAACAATTATGGGTGACCTGGTTAGGAATAAATTACAAGTTTGTATTTCATGCGGTATGTTCTGAGTTTGATTCCTACCATTGGTGAATCACACGACGATTGTCAAGGGGAGGCTGAAATGTCTGAAAGGGTAGACTGTTGTAACAAAGCCACCACTTAGTCGTCTTTTTAAGAAAAAGAAAAAATCCAATGCATGAAATTTTACATATTTTGTTAAGAGTTGCCAAACTAGAATTACGAAAGTGAAAGAGTGACATTATTCAATGTTCAGTGTTCAAATCTCCCTTCCACAACATCGCTCGTTTAAAAGTAAAGAAAAAAAAATCGCATCCCTGGGTCCTGTTTCACCCGCTCCTTCTCTAGCCCTTTTTCCTAATCATAATTCTAAGTTTCTAACCCTAACCCTAGAACTACGAAAGGAGAAGAAAGCTGTTGTGGAAGTGCTGCCATCATGCGCAAGAAGAACGTCCTATGATCAGTATTAACCATAACAAAGTGTATGTAGGTTCAATCCTCGCTAATGGCGAATTTGAATCACATTATTGCTAACTCATTGTGAGGCTAAACTCACCCCCTCCCAAGTGTATGTAAAAGCATATTTAAGGTAAGGACATAAGCTGTTGTAGTCAACTTTTAATTTTTATGGGTGGTGTAGTGGCAGAAAACACTAGCCTTATAGTAAAGTAAGAAATCATCATATTTGCAAGGGGTGAATTGCTTTGGTGTTTAAATTCTATACCTCTTCAACCCGCCATTGGTTTTGGGTTCAACCTTCAAGCTTCCCCTCTCTTTTTAGGGGTGGGCACGGTCCAGTTCGGTCAGGTTCTATGCCCAAATTGGAACCAAAATAAAAAATTATCACCAGTTCAGTTTGATTTTACTTAAAAATGTCAATAAAATTGAGTGGTTTGGTTTACACCAATTCCAGTTCGGTTTGACCGGTTACAAACCGTACGTACACACTTGCATGTGGAGAAGCAACATTGCTTGTGAGAGTAGAAGTCTGATAGGAGCATATTTATGTGACTTTATTAGCTTATTTCTTTACATTTAGTTAGTTAGTTTCTATTTATTATAGTGATTTAAGCTATTTTCGTGTGTTTGTAGGTCCAAATGGCAAAGTTGGCAAGAAAGGGCATTTTGGAGCGTTTTAGAGTAGTTTTGGGCTTGGAATGGATAGCACATGCATGGAGCGAGGTGGATGGACGTTTTTGAAGTTCAAATGAGGCTAGGAATGTGCTAAACATCTAGAGAAATTAATTCAAGACTTGGAAGATAAGGAATCAGCTAGAAAGAAGGAAACCTTATCCAACCTTATCTTATCCAACATTATCTAAACTAACCTTATCTTATCTTATCCTATCCTAATCTTAACCTACCTTATTTCTAGCTGCATGGGGGAATTACTTTCACATTAGAACACTTAATATCAGAATTCTAGAAGCCTAAAAAGGTGCCGCATAAATCCTATCCCTTCTCCTAAAAACCTGCCATCCCTTTTTCCTTAGGAATGTGCCACACCACCCTCTCCTTATTCTCCTTGGTTTTTGCCTTGTAATTAGCCTTTTCCTTGTGGGATTGGAGTGTGTAATCCTTCTCTAACACAACCTTGCCGTGTTCCCCTAGCCCTATAAATACCCACATCTACCGCATAATAGGGGGAGATATAGAGAGAAATTTAGAGAAACAAACACATAGTGCCGCAGCTTTGCAAGGAAGGAGAGCTTGGAGCCGTGCCTACCATCCAAAGCCTTTGGAGTGTTGGAACATTTCTAGGTGTATTCTATCTTTAGTTTTAGTTCAATGTTTGTTTTAATTTGGTTTTCAGTTATGATAGATATGAGGAACTAATTTCATTTTAGCTAGAGGTGAATTCAAAGCCATGAACATATGTGTGATATGAATTGATTTCCTCCAGTTATTGTTTCATAAATTGTGAATGCAATTTACTTATCTGTTTGATTGATAAGTTATTCTTGTATGTTGATTAAGGAGGCCTACTTAGTTTGCATGCATGAATTTGATGCTAAAATATAAGGGAATTTCACCTAATAGTTATGAACTTATATTTATGAGTAGTGGAAGTCGCTAGTCACGATTGTGTCAAGTAAATTCCTGGCAGGAGTATCATGCAGTTCATAGTTACGAATGCCTTGTCAATGCTTATGATTTTCATAGAACTTAATGATCTTTGATATGTATCTCTATCATGCAGTTTATATAGGGAACTTGATAAGAATAATTTGGTTGCGTCGCTGAGTCCAATTCAATGAATTTAGGAAAATCTGAGAGTTAATTTATGCAGTTCACGGTTTACTTTGGGCATTGTCATTCATGGTTTATAGGAAGAATAATTGGAAATTGATTTGTATGCATATGTGTCATGTGTGGAGAAGGACCCTCTAGCTAGCCTTTCACCCCCTTAATTCACCCAATTTTGTACCCTTTAGTTTGTTTTTGCAAGTTTGTTTGTTTAAATCTTAAATTTGTCAAAACAACTCCCCATTTAGTGGTCTGATCTTTTTAGTTTAATTTTCGTCCAATCTTCCCTTTAGTTCCTGTTTCGAGTCAATTTAACTTAGTTTGTGTGTTTTGAGTCAGTTTACCTTATTTTGAGTAGTTTAAGTATAGTTTTCTGTTTTTGAGTTTAGTTTAGAGTTTAATTTCTGTAGATTAGCAGCAACATCGCTTGTGAGAGTAGAAGTCCTCTTAGTTTCCCTATGTCTATCAAAGTTACTTGTACCTAGTCTTGTAGATAAAGCAATTTCAGTGCATGATGGGTCACATCCATTTCACGAGAGAAGGAAGCTGCTTCAAGCAAAAGCAAAACTAAAGATAGAACGTATCATTTTCTTTTCCTTACTGAGAACTTGGTTTTTCTCAAACTGTAGTCTCAGAAAAACAGGAAACACGTATTCAATCACATATTTTCTTAGCTCCCCCAGTTGGTCTGCATAACCCTATATATTAAGGTACCCATTGCTTTGGTCCAAGGCCTTAGCATTAGGATTAATAAGTTCATATGGATATGGAATAAACTCTTAATCCCAACAGTCATACACTCATGCTTACGCAAGGCCATAAGCTCTAGCTCAATTGTGTAGGGTTAGAGTAAGATCCATTGAAATCAAATGATTAGGAGAATGGTAGAAGCTTGGTCCAATAATCCCATAGGAAAAAGGAAACAAGGTTTCACCATGCATGGTCTACAATTTATTTGGTCTAAGAGAGTTATCCAGTTAACCCTTCTTAAAATCTTGGCTGCCTTCTGAAACTGTCATATAGTCTCAATATACTTCCTGAAATTAGTTTTGTCTCACTTTGTCTCCTAAAACTAATATTTTCACATCCCATTCCGGTAAAGAATTGTTAAATCAAGGGTGTTTTAAATTTTTTACTTTTTACACATCTATTTACGTATAGCCACACACTAAACCAATCTTAATTCAATTTTGACAACTCTAATTCAAACCCCATGAGTTAGGGCATTTTAAAAAATAACTTATTCAATCAATAGAAAAATTCCAAGACAAGCAACAATGTCAGACTTTTAGTTGTAAACCATGCATATTTGTGTTAGATGAATTTTTTGGTTTGGGAAGGATTTTGAACATGATAGCTTAATGGTTTTTTTTTTTTGAGAATATATTTTGTGCAACAGATCTGTGATCATTATTGATGGGTGAAACTTGTGGTTAGGCCAATTTCAATTAGAAAGATGTCTTGAAATAGGTTGATCATGTTTCCTTTACGTTGCAGTTAATATTTTTCAAGTGCAAAGTTTTGACCCAATATGTGGATGCTTTGCATGTGAAATGACCCTAAAAACAAACAAGTAAACCCTTATTTTGATTGATATAATGATTTTGTTGCTCGAAAATTTTCTATTGATTGAATAATTTATTTTAAAAAGGCCCAAAACTCATGGATGTGAATTAGAGTTGTCAAAAATGGAATTGAGGTTGGTTTAATGTGTAGGCTAAAGGTAAATAGATATGTAAAAATAAAATGTCTAAAATACCTTTGTATTTAACAGTTTTTTTAACAGAGGGGGTGAAGTTCGGCCAAAAGAGTTGAAATGTCAGTTTTAGGATAGAGTGTGACAAAATCAATTTCAAAAGGTAAATTCAGACAAAATGACATTTTGAATTAATAAGCCTAAATTGTTGATTAAGCATGAAGTGCAACTACCCATTTAAATAGGCCTTTATCCGCACATAAAAAATTGTCAATTTGAGTGAACAAGAATCCTACTTACTAATAAATTAGCAATCTCATGGATCTAAGAGAGAAAGAGGGTAAGAAATTTGTAACATTAAGAACATTCTAATTTGCATCCGAGTTATTAAGTTCGATTTTTCTGGTATTAAAAAAAAAAAAAAAAAGGAAAAAGAGAGATAGGTTCTAGGGTGGGACCGCACTTAATCAAGTCATATAATTACTTGTTTTATTGTGAAACATCCCCCAACTTTGTTTCCCACAACAGTTGTTACATAATATAACTCAAACATGTGATTTATAGAGGGTAGGAGGAGTCCTCAACAAATTGTATTTCTTTTCTTCATTTGTTCTTGTAACATAGGACTCCTTTCTTTCTTTTTACTTCATAATATCCCTGAATCTATAGTGTCTGTGGAATTAAAGCTCCCCACCTAACACTTCAATGGAGCACGTTATTAACAACTTCTTCTTCTCCAGCACCTCCTTCTAGCTCCATCACCTTCTCGTACACTTGTTTATTTTATTTTTTTTACATGCAGAGACTTGTTTTTGTTGCAACTCTGTTAGCTACTATTTCACTCCTCGATCTTTCTTCAGCTCGCGAGGTATTAACCTCTTGATTTATTTCTCTTATCTCTCTGATCCAAAATTGAAAACCCATTTCATATCTTATTAATTCTGTACATTTTCCACAGCTTTAAACCCATTTTTCCTCTGTTTTTTTTCCTTTCTTTCTGCAATTTCCAGGAGGGATAGAGATGTATCAGGAACAACGACTGCGACTCGGGATTGCACTGCGAGACGTGCGTTGCAGACGGCAACGTGGTGCCTAAATGCACCAGAATCAAACCCATCAGCCCCATTTCTCAGGTTCCCATAAATCCAACTTCTTTGATTTTCCATTTTTCTTAAAGTTTTGGTCTTTATTTTTGTTTCTGTCTGTCTGATGGGGTAGTTGTGCATTTATACATGAGCAGGTTCAAACGCTACCATTTAACAAGTATTCATGGTTGACAACCCACAATTCGTTTGTGAGGTTAGGTGACAGGTCGGCGACTGTCTCATTGATTATCGCTCCTACTAACCAGCATGACTCCATTACTGAGCAGCTTAACGTATGTCTTTCTTTCTATTTCTTTTGTTTATGTTATTTTTCTTTTCTTATTTAATTTCCGGGAAATAATAAGGAACTTGATGTTTGAGGAACAAAACTCTATTTAGAATTCTAGGTGGTTGACAAAGCGTTGTTTGCTTGTCGGTTATGGCATTTGATGGTATTCATCAATGGTCTTTCATTCGAAAAAAGACCAAACACACATTCATTTTGTCCATCACACTGATCGAATGAATTAAAAAATATTAGAGAAAAATCAATAAGGTTATGTAAGAGAAAAAGTGGGTGTGACTATCCTTAATAAGTAAATGAGGTAGATGTAAATGTGATTTTCTTTTTCTTTGAAAAAAACGTCAAAAGGAATCGCTTAGTACTACGATTTATTGGGATTTTTCATATTTATTTTCACTTATAAAAGAAAGATCTTAGATTCAAATCTCATAAATGGAGAGTTTGATAATAATTTATCTTCCTTGAACTTGTACACCGTCCTGCCAATATAGTAGAAAGAGTATAAGTAGGATTCCGTTCAGGGCACACTTCATCAACCGTTTCTTTCATTCATCAATAGGGCCCCGGGTCGGTCACTTGTAAATAAAGTTCTAAATGGTGTTAGGTGCTAGTCGGCTGCGGTAAGAGCCTAAGCGGGGTCCTAGACGATTTTTCCTTATTTTTATAAATATGAGTAGACACTTATTTATGTGTTATATAATAAATTTAATTAAAATATTTAATTATATTGGAAAATATAAATATTAAAATGGAATAGTATATAAATTATAAAGT